>JUFY01032456.1:0-53633 GCA_001855655.1 Leptopilina clavipes
ACAATTTTATTATTACCATTTTTATTTTTTAGATATTGAAAACAATATATTAGGGTAGGCTGTAGTGCTTGAGATAAATAAACAACGATTTTGTTCGATTTTTGCAGTTTAAATAGAAAAATTTCGCTAAATATATTAATCTCCAAATTAAAAGCTTTACACCTTATGCAATTATAAACAAAAAATATAAGTATAGTAGGTCATTTTATAGGTAAAAGTATCCACTTTAAGATTCTTTAAGCCGATTCCAAAAATATTAACAAGGTAAATAATTATATTGAAAAAACCAAAAAGTACAAAAACCCCATGTTATTTAAATGAGAAATGTAGGCGCTTACGGGAGAGGGTTAATCAAAATAAAAATCACTTTTATTAGCGGAATTTTTCATCATTTTGGCCAAAGATTTGATATAGAGGGGGGCCCAAAAGTTATCTTCAACTTGGTAAATAAGAGCCACCCTAATAAGCAGTGAATCATAAGGCCTTTGTGTCTGAATGAGTCCGGTGTGCCAGGAAGTGAAAGCATTCATTTCGGGTCAGACAATATACAGCCATGGACATTCCCTATATATAAACTTTTGAAATTCTCATTTTGCAGTCGAATCGTACAAAGTCTATAAAATTCTGACTTATGCAATTTTTATGTACACAAAAAAACTATTCCAAGACCCTGCTTTATAATATACTTTCAACTTTCAAATTTTTTACGCAAATTTAAAAATTTAAGTAGGTACATACAATTAATTAACTTTATGGCATTATTCTTTTCAATTTTTATTTCGCTATTTTTTTTTTTTTTTAGATAATTTTTTCTTGAAATTTCCATCTTTTGTATATAGTTTTTCTTAATTATTTAAATTATTATATGTAGAAGAATAATGTACCTTGTGGTGATAAATGAAAATGAGGTTCAAGACGAAGGAAATAGGAACTATATATTTAAAAATTTTACTAAGAATTAATAACAAACAAGACTTTAACAACCGAAGGCGCTTAAACCCACGTATATAAAACTTTTGTTCCACAAGAAGAAATAAAACAACCTCCATAAATATAATTACGAAACATCCGGCTTTTGGCACTTTATAAAAAGAATAGTTTATTAAATTAATAATAGTAATTGTAAAAACTATGCGGCCAAATGTAAATGTTTCCTTCAGAAAAATAATTCAAAAAATATTTTTTAATGACAAATTAAAAAATATACCTAAACTATCTCTGACAAATCGTGGTATTTCTAACATTTTTTTTAATTCGTTCTTTTTTACACTGAAAAAAAATTTATTTGATTCAAATATTGAATTACTTGACTATTATCAAATCAAATAAATATTTATTTGTATTGAATAAATTTTATTAGAGTCAATTAAATGATATTTGAGTCAATTAAATGATATTTGATTCAAATATACAAAAATAATTGATTTGATTAATCAATTATTTGATTATTAATCGTTTATTTGATTTGAATAAAAATTATTTGGGTTCAAGTGAATATTTATTTGATAATAGACAAGTAATCGGTTTTTTGGATCAAATAAATTTTTTTCAGTGTACATTCTGTTATTTAATAAAAAATAAACTAAAACTTTTCTTTCTTTATTTTCTTTTATAGTTTAATTATTAAAATCCAAAGTAAGTTCGAAAATACAGTTTCAAAAAAAGAAGAAATAAAAATGAGTGTTATTTCCTTTAATTGGGTTAATTTAAAGTCAATTACGATGGTACAGTGCGCGTTTAATTCTTATAATGACTTCATTTTGTAAGGCTTTTAAATTGCTATACTTCGATGACTAATTAAATGTTAAATGACGTGACTTCAGAGAAATGTGTTATTATTATACATTTTTTTTTAATTTTAAAACAATTTTCTAAAATTTTTCTCAATTTTATAGGTAATAATAGTCCCGTAGGAGAAAAATGACTTAAAATTAAAAAATGTGCTTTCCTTTAATAATGAGATTATTTTTTTATTATAGAAATTAATTTTATTTATTATAATTATAATAATATTATATACATTAGTATTAAATATTTAAATACATAGAGTTATAATTTATAAGTTATAAATTATAATTTTAATATTAAGACATGAACAGTAAATTTGTAACTTGTAAGTATGAATTTTTTTTAATAAGATAATTTTTTTAAAAACTGTTGGCTTTAATTAGGCTGTAAATGTATACATAAATTTTTTGTTATGACTATGATTCCTCCTAATAGACTTATGTGTGCAATAATAAAAAAGTTATCGTGGGAAATGTGGAAACGTTGTTGCTATTATCGTCGACCAACAGAGCATTAATACTGATTAAAGATTCTTTTACCTTAATACAACTCTGAAAAAAATTTCTAGAATGATATAATTTTTATTACAACAATTATTAAATAATGCAGGAAGCGACAGAGGGAAATAAAAAATTTTTATTGTTTATATTTAATAACAACATTAGAATTTCAAACATTTTGTAATATTTCCAGGTGAATAGTACAAATTATTTATTGTAAAATTATGTACAATGTAATTAATGTAAATGTAATTAATTTATTTATTGAATTTAATTAATTGCGATTTTTACAAATTTTTTTTTTGTACTGATACATATCTTTTAAGAATGGTATAAAAAAGATAAGATCCCATGATAGAATGTTTATTATATCAATCAATTGGTTTCGGTTTCTCAAGAAACTGATTTTAGTTTAAATGTCATTGAAACATCTTGCCATTTAGTCATTTACATTCCCAACGTCCATTGTATTCAGCAGGACAATCGATTAGAAATACCGCAGAGTTGTCTGTTTCACTTTGATTTTATTTCTTCTGTAAATTTTTTCCAATCTCTCCACAGTTCTATAATTTTTATTATTTTTTCAATTCTACTTGAAATGAAAGTAGTAAAAAAATTTTTTAAAAAAGATAAAAAATTTGTGTAAAAATTAAAAAGCTGTTTCTAAAACATTTATTTGTTAAATTTTTAATTATTTTTCAATTTTTTCTTTTTTTTGCAGAGGGCAAGGTGGAAGTTTCTAGGGACGGAAAATATTTAAGTACCTTAGCACCTGGAAAAGTTCTAGGTGAATTAGCCATTCTTTATAATTGTAAAAGGACTGCGACAATAACGGCAGCAACTGATTGTCAATTGTGGGCCATCGATCGACAATGTTTTCAAACAATCATGATGAGAACTGGCCTTTCGAGACAAGCAGAATATACTGACTTCCTTAAAAGGTATTGCCAAAATTAATTTTCTTTCTTTCTTTCTTTCTTTTTGAAACCATAAAAGTGCAGAAGGTGTATTCAAAATATTTTTCGCACTACGTAAATAAAACATAATAAGTATTACAAATTTTTAAATATTTATATTTTTATGGTAAAATATTTTTATCTTGGACAAAGAAAATTTAAATGTTATTAAGGATATATAAGAAATTTTCAAGCAAATATTTCATTTATGGAAAAATTGGGAAAATAGTCATGAAATATATATTGATCCTGGGTTAAAATCAACATGTTTATAATTTGAAAATTTTAGAATGATCGATGAATTTTAATTTGAGAGATTCATTTATAGTCAGCTGTATAAATACTATTAATAGAATTTAATGATCAGCCTCATCAACACTTGATATTTTTAAATCTTCTGTTTCCACATTTACGATCGACTTGAATTGAGCGTGAAATCCATTATTAATTACATACATCTTTCAACATCTTCATTGTATATATGTATAAATAAAAAAATAATAACTGACTTTATAAATCTGCAAACTTCTTTTGGCTTGACTTCTAAAAAATGTAAAATTGTTTTGTTTCAGTGTTCCTATTTTCAAGAATCTTCCAGAAGAAACTCTTATTAAAATATCTGACGTTTTAGAAGAGGTGAGCATTTTAATTAAAAATTAATTTTTTTTAGATTTCTTTCTTTAATTATAATCAAAAGCTGAATATATTTTTTCTAATATTTTGATCGTTTCTTTGTGTTTCAGACATTTTATAATCATGGAGACTATATAATTAGACAAGGAGCAAGGGGTGACACTTTCTTTATAATAAGTAGGGGGCAGGTGAGAGTGACAATGAAACAACCTGACACGACTGATGAAAAATATATCAGAACTTTGGGTAAAGGCGACTTTTTTGGCGAGAAAGCACTTCAAGGGTAAGTTTTCGATGCAAAATGTTTTTTAAAGAAAGCTTTAAAATTGGAATTTACCTAAATAAATTTACACCAGACACTTTTATTGTATTATTGATTTTTTAAATTACTGAATTATTTAATTATTGAATTATTGAATTATTGATGAAGTAAAAATTGAATTTAAAGTTAAAAATTGTATTTAACTTTCAGAGACGATCTTAGGACAGCAAATATAATAGCAGATGATCCAGATGGTGTGAGTTGTCTCGTAATCGATCGGGAAACATTCAATCAACTTATCTCGTCCTTAGATGAGATCAGAACACGATACAAAGATGAGCTAGTCGAACGTAGAAGGTAAGTTGTAATAATAAATGAATCAGTATCTCATAAGAATGCGTTGAATACCACTTGCTATTAACTATTTCACCAACAACCGGTCATTAAAAACGATAAGATTAATCTCTTAGGCAAATATCTATATACAATTTATTTATATATTTCGAAACTAGAATCTCATTTTCTAAAAATTAGGCACATTTTTTTGCAATCAATAATTTTCTAAAAAAAAAAAAATCCCCAAAAAATGTAAAAAAATTTAATTATTACTTCGTTCTATTTCCATCATAAATACACAAGAATATGTTTATATTGTAAGAAGAAGCAAATAATAAAAGTAAAAATCATAAAAAAATGAAATAATACTAAAAGGCCAAAGAAGAATACAGAAGGTTACATTTATAGAAAGCTTAATTGATTTTCAAAACCTAGACTCGCGAGACATTATCAGTATAAATATTATTCAAGGGTGTGTAAATTATTCGATTAAAAATTGCAATCCGCAATTAATTGCCTTGACCTTTTATTAGCAAGTTTCGCATGAAACGTTGGAATTGCTGGAAGTGCATTTATCGCAGTCTTAAATAAAGTAACAAAAAAAAAAAAAAAAAATCTGTTTTAACGTCTGACACACATGGATATGGGACACGATAATCTTCTAAGGGTTTGAAAAAGTAAGTTTTTCAAAATTGCATGATGAGAAAAATTTTTTTAGACTACATAGTTTGCATTATAATGCCTTTGCTTCGTTTCCAAAAAGAAAAACAAGAACGCAAATTTGTATACTTGAAATTTTAAAGGAAATATATATGGAAAATAGGATGTAAAAATAAATTAAGTGGCAATCAATTTTTTGAAGAAGGGAGTAAATAAAAATTAATGATTTAAAAACTATTTTTAAATAAAAGTAGAAATTAGCTAAGAAAGTAATAAATACGAAACTGCAATTTCAAGTATGTATATGAGTTTATTACCACGTCATACATAGACGAACATTTTATTCAAAGATCAGACAATCGTTGTTACGATTATCCTAGCAGATTCACTTGCAGTTTCTACTTTCTAACATAAATTGTCTAGAAACTCATGATCATTAAATTGATACGCTCATCGTGATACACTCGCATTTTAAGTATAAGAACTAATCTAAATTTATGCACTTGTAACCTCTGCCTTGTTTATAGTTTATTGCAAATTCACCCAATTTTTTTTATTGACGCACTATTACCGATGCTTATCCCCACTAAGCACTCTCGACAATCCCCATCAGTAGGTGTTGAAATTCTTTTTGGATTGTACGATTTGTTGTAATAATGTTGTTTTATTTTATTTTAAAAAAGTGCGTTTATAGATATTTTAATTTTTTCTAAGAAGCATTTGAAAAATTAATAAAAAATTAATCAATATAATGATTATATAAACAAAACAGAAGAATTTCTTCTTCAAATATTTCTGAAATTCTGAAGGTGAATCGTTAACATTAAAAGGCGATATTTGGAGAATCATTAATCTCGAAAGTTTAAGTTGACAAAGTTTCAGTAAAAGATTCTAAACAAAAAGATAAAATAATTGCAAATATTGCACAAAGTAATAATACTGTAAATTATTTTTATTTTAAAGTATTTTCCTAAAGAAGAGATTATCTCCAATTTTTAATGAGAAAAAAAATGTGGTATATAGAACTGAAAATGTAATTTTTTTTTGTCTTATATTTTGTTTGTTAGTAAAGGAAAAAGAAATTACAAATATTAATCCTCTTTTTTAGATTTAATGAAGAGTTCAGAGACCTTCGATTGCAAGATCTCAGACCATTAGCGACCTTGGGAGTTGGAGGATTTGGAAGAGTGGAATTGGTGCAAATTGCCGGTGATAGTTCCAGATCTTTTGCCTTGAAGCAAATGAAGAAAGCTCAAATTGTTGAAACACGACAACAACAACACATCATGTCAGAGAAGAGAATTATGGGCGAAGCTGACTGTGATTTTGTTGTTAAACTTTTCAAGACATTCAAGGACCGGAAGTACCTTTATATGTTGATGGAAGCGTGCCTCGGTGGAGAATTGTGGACAGTTTTAAGGGACAGAGGTCATTTTGATGATTCCACGACGAGATTTTACACTGCCTGCGTCGTTGAAGCCTTTGATTATCTTCACTCAAGGAACATCATCTACAGGGACTTGAAACCCGAAAATCTTCTACTCGACAGTCAAGGGTAAAATTAAACTTTTATTTTAATAGGTAATTTTCACAAGGTCTTCTACAAGTTTTTTTTTGAGAAACAACTTTTTATGAGAATATTTCTGACCCTGACCTACATAATTCTCGTGTGATTCGGATGCGATTCATCAAGAGTGGTGTATTAAATCTAAAAAGAGTTAGTGAAAGTCACTTTGACCCATCCGTCTCCTCTATTATTTCACTGTCTCTCTTTCTCCTTTTTATGCATAGTGAGAGACTTTTCTGATATCTATATATACTCACGTGACCATACGATACAAAAATCCGGAATTTTCACCTGTTTCACGAGAAGTTTCTCATGACTTTCTATTTCTAAACTGTTGGCCGTGATAACTTTCCGTACTTTGCTTTTGAAATTGTATATACATCAATAAAATTGACTATTAAACGAAAAAAGATATATTTTTTTTTAATTTGTATTTTATAATAAAGAGCATTATTTAAAAAAAAATTATTATTTTTACAAATATTAAAAAATTTTTCTTTAATTACATTTTCTATTTCACAGATACGTCAAGTTGGTCGATTTTGGATTCGCGAAACGATTGGATAATGGAAGAAAAACTTGGACTTTTTGCGGTACACCGGAATACGTTGCACCGGAAGTTATTCTCAATCGTGGTCACGATATCAGTGCGGATTATTGGTCCCTGGGTGTTTTAATGTTCGAACTTCTTACTGGAACACCTCCATTTACAGGGGCTGATCCTATGAAGACGTATAATATCATTCTCAAAGGAATCGATGCAATTGAATTTCCCCGAACAATCACGCGAAATGCAACGGTCCTCATAAAAAAACTTTGTCGGTAAGAAAATTATTTTAATAATTTATGAATTATTTATTTATTATTTATATTTGGGTTGCTGTAGTCATCAACTATTTATTTGTCTGTTAGGGATAATCCAGCTGAACGTCTTGGTTACCAAAAGGGTGGAATCAGCGAAATTCAAAAACATAAGTAAGTTTTTCAAAAATTTTAGACTTTGAAATAATCATATACATATTATAATTAAAAATAAATATTAAAATCACACAAGAACTGTATTAAAAGAATAAAAATAATTTTTTGTGCGAATCGTCAGGATTTTGACAAAGGTATTTAAATGAAATTAACTTTCTTTTTATTCGATTTTGAAGTATAATTCAAAATAATGAAATTATTGTATTATTTGTAGATGGTTCGATGGTTTTAATTGGGAAGGTCTGAGGGCCCGTACCTTGGAACCACCAATAATGCCACGAGTTCAAAATCCCATGGACACGGCGAATTTTGATGAATATCCAGCAGATTCCGATCCACCACCTCCAGACGATATGTCTGGATGGGATAATGACTTCTAGCACATTCGGAATGACCACTCGGCTCTTTTACTAAACATTCTCAGCGTCCACTGAACGGCCGAGTGGTTTTTTTTTTAAATTTTAATTTTTTTGTTCTTTCGATATCTTAAAACCTGGGGCTTCCCGAATTTTTGTTTAAAACAATTTCGATTTAATCGCAAATTCGCAAGATTATAAAATTATCACAAAATTGTATTAAAAACTTTTTTAATTATAAGTATTCTTACAATTTTGTTATTTTAAAAGTTTTTGTAAATGTCAAAATTGTTTTAAACGAAAATTCATAAATATTCCGTGTTACATCTGAATATTTTTTTAAAAACTGTCTATATCAACAAAGTTATTTGAATTGATGTGTTTGATTTTAAACAGGAAATTTTTTAGATCTAATTAATACGTTTTGAGGTACCAATTCAAAACATATTTTTGCAAAATAAATTTTTTACACTCAACTAGTAATTAAATACATATCGAAGATTAGAGAAAATCTAATTATAAATATTTTAAATTCGGGCTTGTGATAAAAAAAAATTGTATAGCCTTTTATACTCGCGTCTGAGCGAAATTATTTCAAGGCAATATAGCGCAAAGAGAATAATATTAATTGTATAAATTTTCAGAATTTCTTTTCAATTTTTGTGAAATTTTGTGTCACAAAATTTGTTTTTTTTTATTAAATACCGCGAATGACTGAAATATTTTACTTTTTGCAAAACGTACAAAAATCAAAGTAAGACTCGGTATTTAAATAAATTTTTAAAAATGTAAAATGGAGGTAATTGAGTCTTGTTAGATATTAGGAAGCCACATGCCAGTGGGCCAAGTGCCATTATTATGTATAAAAATAAAAGTGTGTATACACACAAGAAAGCAGCCAGCTCAAATGTAAGAAAATTTCTCTTGCCATCCGCACTGTACCTCGATAAAGAAAAAAAAAGAAAACAAACAAATGCGATCTCGCCCGATCGCTGATCAATTTTTCTCTCATGCGCAGATTCGATGAGCCAATTGTTATTTTATTCGTTTTTATTATTATAGTTTATTGACATAATTCTATTTTAATTATATTGAGACCATTCGGTCATGTAAATAAACTATACATATTATAAATACATGAAACATTATGTACATCTATATTAAATAAAGTTTTATTAATTCTACATTTAATGAAAACTTATTTTATAATGTACTTTTTAGTTTAAAAAACTTAATTACGTTTGAATTTTTCCGCAAACAAACGTTAAGTGTGCGCGTGCGTGCGTGAACTGAATTTGAATTGACGAATCAATTTTCAGAATATAAATGCTCACGTGACTATTGAAATTTCTTGTGGGGGAGTTGGCACGCATGAACAAGGAGAAGCGAAGAAGTATAATGGAAGCCATGCCTTTTGGTTCTGTTTGTGTGTTCGGGAATTTTTTCTATTAAATATTCCAGTAATTAAATTAAATTAAATTAATTAAACACTTAAAAATCATTCTCTACTGATAGATAAAATTCAGACATCGAAAATTATTTAAAAATTTCAATTCCTAGCTAAAGATAAGAATAAAATAATTTAGACCGGTGTGGAGAAAATTTCGACAGTCAATTTTATTTGTGGTGTGGCACATATAAGTGGTAAGTCTTTTATTCATTTATGTATTTTATTTTATTCTCTTTATATTGAATTTGTTTCAATCCATCTATTTTCGGTATTACTTCATGTTTTTTCTTGAAAATTCAAAACGTTTCTGAGGAAAATTAAACGAAATTTGTGATTTAATTTTATATACTATAAAATTTAATAACTTACAATTGTATTCGTGTTGCATTAATTGATGCTGTTTTTCTTAGTTGTTTTCATAAAATTTTCATCATTTGTATAAATTATTTGAGAATGATAAAAAAAACTTTTAAAAAATTTGAAACATAACCTAAAAATATATAGTATATATAAATTTCATTATTTTTCTTCTAAGTGCAATAAGTGAACGTGTTATTGAAAAAAAGTAAGAAGTACAAAAAATATTAATCTTTTTAAAATTAATAAAAGATTTTTGGTAAAATTTCGTATAAACATTTTTGAGTAAGACAGGTAAAAATAATTAATTTAAAGAATTATAAAACTATAATATAATATATGTTGCTTATTGAGATTATGTAGGTTTTATTTTCGATGTGACATAGAATAAAAGAAAAGGGGGCGGAATATAAATATGTATTTCCTGCTACTTTATAATAAATATACCAGATAAGAATAAGCGAAAATGTATAATTCGGAATATTTACTAAAACACCATTCATTCGAGGTAATAAAATCAACAGGACAATTTACAAAGAATTTACGACATTCTCTCAATAGAATTATTATTACGAATAACAAAGTTTTAACACTTATTTTACAATAATGCTATGTAATGAATAAGTGTGAGAAGAAATTAAGTCCAGTCCATTTTATTCGTCAAGATAAAAGATTTGTTTGATAATGCTTCAACAGAATTGAAACATAAGCTTGTCACGTATATAATATTTCGAGGTCATTTGATAGAATTTCAAAATAAAACTTGGTTTCAAAGTTATTAAATAACTTAATTTTTTCAAAAGGTACATTAAAAATTTTTATAAACGGTGACTAATGGGTTCGAGATATCCTGAAATGTACATCTTTAAAAAAAAACTGAAAATTTACAAAAAGAATAAGTAAACAATTACATTAGATTCATAGAGAAGATTAAAATTACTTGCATATTATAATTACTAATAAATACAATTCCACTACGATATTGGAGAAGATTTGAAAAATTAATTGAAAACTATTTACTTCGTCTCTAATTAATAAAACAATAATTAAATAAAAAATAAAAATTTTCTGTTAGCTTTCTCATAGAAGATGGAGGGAGGTAGAGGGAGGGCTAGTCTTTTAGACAAACTAAAACAACAGGTTAAAGCGAAAGCAGCTGATGAAGAAGATGAATCTAAGGAATCTCAACGAGTTCCTGATGCGCCAGTACCAACCTTAGGCCGTGGACGGGGTATAGCTGCTCTTCTCGCATCTGTTGAATCATCAAAAAAACAGGAAACACTATCACAAACCCCAACTGTAGGTCGTGGTCGAGCAGTATTTAAACCTGAATTTACATCAGCAGAATCGACAGCTCCGTCTTCCATTACGTCAATAATTGGTCGTGGAAGAGGAGTTGCACCTTCATTATTGTCAGTTAAGTACGTAAAAAAATTTATTATTATTCTCATTATTAGGTATTATTATTGTCTAACGATATATTCTTTTATTTCAGATCAACTACAACCACAACAACCTCATCAGGTTCGACACCAACCACTTCAACTTCCCGAGACGTGGCTGGTGTTCTCGCACCTCTAGAGGCGTTAAATGTCACTGATACGAAATCTTCTGAACCGGATATTATCTCCCGACAAGGCGAATCTGGGAAAACGTAATATAAAATTTATCAGAAAATATTAAAATTTATTCGGTGTTAGAATACAAATATTAATTATGACATATACCATCGTTGTACCAGTTGCCGTCCTTTATTTAAGATTTCTTGAATAATATTGACAATTAATTTCTAATAGCAATTTTTATTTTATAATTGTTATCATGAAAAATTATATTCGACGGAAAATCGGTCTTAAGTGGATGATAACTGGGACATCGACGGTATTCTAATAATCTCAAATATTCTATATTTTCGTAAATTATTTGAATTTTAAGAAACATTATTTTTTCTTGAAAATTAATAAATGACATTTATACTTTTCAGAATTCCGCTAACTTCTAATTACATTAATTTGAGCATAGAACCTGGAAAGGAGCTCAACATGTATGAAGTTAAATATAATCCTGATATTGATTCTCGACCTCTTCGAAATCGATTGCTTCTCCAACATACTAATGTTATTGGCACAACAAAAAATTTTGATGGTGCAATACTATATCTACCGCGAAAATTAGATAAGGAAGTAGGTTTCATTTACATTTTTATTATTTACACTTTCTTTTTTAGAAAAAAAAATTAAATAAACATTTTTTTAGGTAACAGTATTAGATTCTGTACATCCAGCGGATGAATCAAAAGTAAGGTTACAAATAATATTTAAAAAGACTCAAAAAATGCATGAGAATGTAACATTCTTTAATATTCTCATCAATCGAGTAATGAAAGCACTGCAATTGGTGAAAGTTGGCAGAAAAACTTTTAATCCTGCTTGCGCGCACGAAATTCAACAACATCGTTTAGAAATTTGGCCTGGATATGTTACGGCAATTAATGAATATGAAGGAGGCTTGAAATTATGCATAGATTCAAGTCATCGAGTTATGCGAACTGACACTGTTCGCGATCTAATGTAAATTTCTAAAATTTTATTCATTTATTTTTAACTCACATTTTTTCACTATGATGATAAATTTTTATTTTTCTTTTCCATGTACAGGAGAGATATTTATAAGAAAGATCCGAGAAATTTTAAAGATAAAGTGGTTAATGAACTACTTGGTACTTCGGTACTTACAAGATATAATAACCAAACTTATAAAATCGACGATATTGCGTGGGATAAATCACCAAAATTCACTTTCAGTCGTAAGGGACAAGATATTTCTTTAGTCGATTATTATAAGACACAGTGGAATTTAATTATTCAAGATTATGAGCAGCCTCTATTGGTGAACCGTTCAAAGGAACGCACTTCTGATGGACAGGTTTGTATTAATTTTCATTTATTTTGTACTATTTTTTTAAAAAATGGACCAGAAATAATTTTTAAACTATTCAATTAATTTTAAAAAGAACTATAATATATTCTATTTGTTTTAAAATGGTTTTTATTAAGACTATCGAGAGAATGGTGCTTTTGATTCCTGAATTCTGCTATATGACGGGAATAACAGACGCTATGCGTAGTGACTTCCGCATAATGAAAGATATACAACAAGTGACGGGTATGAATCCATCAGCCCGACGTGATGTAATTCGGAAATTTGTCGCGAAAGTGAAGGAAACAGATGTTACTCGAGAACTATTAGCTGGTTGGGGTTTACGTATGGAACCAGACACAATAAAAATAACAGGCAGAGTTGTAGACACAGAAACGTTGATTTTTGGAAACAATAAAACGTTGTCGGCTGGACCAAAAGCTAATTGGCCTGCAGCCACAAGAATGCCAGTCTTACGCACAGTTAGTATCTTTCATTCATTACTTGTCAATTTTATTTTAAATTTACATATATTTAAAATAACTTTAATTTGGAATTTGTATTTAAAAAAAATGTATTTCTGTTAATTTAGCCACATTTAGAAACGTGGTATCTATTGTACGATAAAAAAGACGAAAGAAGGGCAAAAGATTTTGTTCAAACTTTAAAATTCGTTGGCAAGGCGGTTGAAATGACAATAAGAGAGCCACAAATGATTGCTTTGCCAAACGATCGTACTGAAAGTTTCTTGGGAAAATTGAGAGAAATTATTCGACCAAATATTGATATAGTAGTGATGATTTTCCCGGCTCTACGACAAGATCGTTATTCGGCAGTGAAAAAGTAAGTTTTTTTCTGAATTAGTTTTAAACAATTAAATTTATTTGCTAATCAGTAATTTTATTATCTTCATTTCTTGAAATTGTAAATATTATTATTGTTTTCTAATTAACGTTCAATTTCAGACTGTGCTGTGTCGATATGCCAGTTCCTTCGCAGGTCATTTTATCAAAGACGATAGGAATGGACCCAAAGAAGACAAAGAGTGCTGTAGAAAAAATAGCTTTACAAATGAATTGTAAACTCGGAGGGGCTCTCTGGGCGTTAAAAATTCCATTTGTTAGTATTTGCTTTCTTTTTTTTAGGATTTTTTAAAAAATTACTTTTTAAAATCTTTTTTGTATGAATTTCTTTTATACGATTTGAATTTTATATTTTTAGGATAAATGTATGATATGCGGAGTCGACGTTTACCATGCTGGTCCTGGAAAAGTCACCCAAGGAAGTGCTGCCGGTTTCGTTGCAAGTATGGACAAGGGACTTACTTCATGGTATTCAAAAATTTGCATACAAACAAGAAATCAAGAACTTGTTGATTTATTGAAAATATGTTTGGTTTCTTCCGTTAAAGCTTACCATCAGGTACGATTATTATTAAAAAATTTTATCTTTATAATTGTTCAACGTTTTGACTCTATATTTCTTTTCTTTACAGAAAAATGGATTTTTTCCTGACAGGATTTTCTTATATCGCGATGGTGTAGGCGATGGTCAATTAGAAGTTGTTACCAAATATGAAGTTAAGCAATTGCTTTCAGCTTTCTCTCTCATTAGCGCGGATTATTCTCCCAAATTGACGATTATAATTGTTCAAAAGCGAATCAATACAAGAATTTTATCAATTCAAGTAAGCATTTTAATTAACAAAAATTTTTTTTATTTAAAAAATTATTTAAATTTTAAAGAGGAAACTTTATAATTTCTTTTTTAAATAGAGCAACTTAAAAAATTTGTCTGAAAAATCTCAAAATCAAAGAAAATTAATTTTTAGGGTTCCGTACACCAAAGGTGTACCTACGGAACCTCTAGCGCTCACAGTTTTAAAGCTAAAGAGCTGAAATTTGGTACACATATGTATTTTCACACGTAGATTACAGGAAAATAATTATATTAATTATCACATTTTATTGTATATATTTTATTTTAGCAAAAAGAACTTGATAACCCACCACCGGGAACAATTGTGGACAGTGACGTGACTAAAAGAAGTTACTATGATTTTTATCTAATTTCTCAACACGTTGGACGAGGAACAGTTTCACCAACCCATTATATAATCATCCATGACAGTGCGAATATGAAAACTGATCATCTTCAACGATTGACATATAAATTATGTCACCTTTATTATAATTGGTGTGGTACAGTGAGGGTACCAGCACCGTGCATGTACGCTCATAAATTAGCGTATCTCGTTGGGCAAAGTCTGCAAATGGAACCAAGTGAAAAATTGGCTCATCACTTGTATTATCTGTAAAATGTAAGAAGTTTTTGTTTATTATTATTTCTACTTCTTCTTAAATTAAGACTTAATAAGGTACATTAAGACTTACGATCAAAGATAAGAAGTTTCTAGAATTAAAAATTCTCTATGAGAAAATATGTGAAAATGGAAACCAAAGAATTTTTTCCATTATGGGACAATAATAAATATATTTGATAATTTTTCTCCTCATTTAAATCAAATATTAATTAATAAATATTAACTTGTTTAATATTTATTAAACATAATATTTGCTGTTTCTCATAGAGATTAATTGCGTTTTCTTCGTGTAAAAATGCCTTATTAGCATAAATTATCGTCTAGAATTTAATTCTTTTTCTTTGACCAAAGAATCGTTTTCTCCATAAAACTTGGAAAAATTCTTCATGAAAAAGAAATTTTTTTTTTTTTTTTTTGAAAAACGTAAAATATGTTAAAGTTGTATTTTTCTACATAGTGTTAAAATTAATGTTTATTGAAGAAATTATAGTTAATATAATTATTAAAGATTTATTATTAAGTCTATTAAATATTGTCTTTCATTAAGTTTATAAAAAATTTAGTTAAACAAGATTGAAATTGAAAGGAAGTAGACTCAATTTCTTTAATTTTTAAATTAGAAATGAAAAATGGTATTCATAAAAAAATGTTCAGTATGTTTTTTGATTCTTATGAGTTGTAATTTAAAATCAAAAAAAAAAATTCATTTGATTTAAATAACCGATTACTTGACCTAAAAATAAATATTTATTTATAGCAAATAATTATTGAATGTTGGTATTACATTGTATACAGTAATAATAATATAGTTTTTTATTTTATGCAAATAAAAATTACTTTGTTTAAATAAATATTCATTTAATAATTAATAATAGAAATAAACGATTATGTGAATCAAATATAAATTTATCATTGTTGTATTAGTATTTTTGATTCTGTGCGAAACTATTATAAGTTAAAATGATAAAGGTTCTAATAATTGACTAAAAATATTTTTTTATTTTTATACTTATAATTGTGCAAATAAAAAATAGTACAAAAAATTCGTATTTTCATTAAACGTTTCGAAATCTAAGATTTCCTCTTCATGAAAATTTATAAAGCAGTACAAAAAGAAATAATTACATATACACTGTATTTTGAATATATATATAATATATTTTTTTTATTTAAATCTTACAATATTGTAATACATATACGAATAATTGAAGAATAGTGTTATCTATTAATTAATTTTTTGCAACTATATCAAGTCTTATTATTAAAATAGTTTTTTTTTATATTTTATAGTACTACCTATTTATATTTAAGAACTAATAGATGCTTATTTGTCGTCATGTAGGATCGAAATGTGTGACGAGAGCCTATTAAAGTAACATTAATTCCATTTAATTTTCTAGTTACAAAACTTATCGCATTTAGAAATCATAGTAATGAATATTTGTAAAATGAAATTATAATTTCGGTTTATGTTAAATATGCATGTTTTGTGTTTTATATATTTACACCTTCTGCAAATTCTCTGATTATATTGAACACTTCATAAAGATGGAATGATGTAAATGTTGTAAAAGTTTTAAAAATAATACAGAATTGGATATTATTATGTATTAAGAAAATTGCTTACATTATTAATTTCACGATGAAAATAATGATTGATTTAATGTATTAATATTTAAATTCTTATAGGTCATAATTTTTTTTGCACAACTGATTATACTATTAACAAGGATTTATGCACGCTTTAAAACTAAAAAAATCTATTCTCATTAACATAATATTTTTTCGAATTATTTCATCTAGCGTAAACTTACATTATTTATTGAAATTTTCTTCAATTGAACAAATTAACAGATTAATGCATTGCAATTACATATTACTTTTAAATATGTATGTATATACAATTAACGATGAATTGCAAATTTTTTAGATATACAAAAGTAATTTTGTGAGTTTTATTTTTATAACCAGCATCATTATCATCATGTGTTTTTTCATTTTTTTTTAATTCACTCAATTTGTTTTGTAGTATATTTTTTAATGGCTATTTGACATTCATCTGAACACCACTGCTTTACTAATATATGAGTTTCAGATTCTAAAGCCGCATTTAACTTGTTTCGTAGACTTTGACGTAAAAGAGCCTTGGTTGCTTCCATTGACTGAAACATAATAAAAAAAATTTCGATAATTAATTATTGCGAGTAAGTGATATTTTACATAAATAAATATTAATAATAAACTAATAAAAAAAAATGTGAATTTCGTTTAAATTAAAATAATGAACGTGAAATTACATAATCACAACTGTGAATAAATTACAATATTTATACAGAAAGGTGTGTTTTGCTAAAAGTCACCTTTATGAATCGTGGGTGGTGATGATACTACCTACGTATGATTTCATTTTTGTTTTGTTTGTTTTCTTTTACTTTAAGTAAACGTTCAGATTATTGTGTGAAAGTAGCACTAAGAGTAGAATATCTCAAAAGAAATGAATATTTTTTTCATTTTTGTACTTGAAAATTATATATTTTTAAAATTTATATTATTAGCAGAAAGTAAAGAAGTTGTAATTAAAAGCAAAGAGAGTACAGTTGTCTTTGCTTATAGACCTGGTGTATGTGGTGTTATGTAGCTTGTAATGAAGAAATAATTGCATGAAAATAATAATAAAAATGAAATATTTTTGTTATTATTAGATTGAAGGCGAGAGTGGACTTGATGTCTGTGAACATAATGAAGCATGTAATATTGTTCACAACCGTTTTTGGCTTCCAACATTAACGGAAAGATTATGTCGATGCCCAGAAGGACGAGAATGTCCCTGGAATTGGAATTACAATAAAATTTCCAATAGCAGTAGTAGTGATTCTTCACTTATAATTAATAATAGATCAGTACTTCAGGTAAGGTTAATTTTTAATTTTTTAAACAATCTTTTACAAATGAAATAAATTTTCTTTTGTTTCTTTTTCCTAGTTTTGCAGCTCCAAAAATTTGGAAAATATAAAAATATGTTCTAGCAAGGAATCAGCTATTACTCTATTGGGAAAAAGTAATTCTAATAATTCACAAATACATTCACTTTCAATAAAAGTTAACTGTAAATGTCAGAATCCATTTTTTTGGCAACTTCAGAAAATAAAGTATATGGAAAGTAAATCAGTTTTACAGGTTTATAAATGTGCTACAGTAAGTATTTATAATTTATAAGATTGTTATTAAAAATATTTTTTATACAGTTATGAATAAATTTTTTTCCAGCAATGGATGTGTGAATCACTTGAATTTTGTGGTCATGTTAGAACTGATTTATTTTCTGTGTATTATCGTTGTACATGTCCACAAAATAACTGGTGTATTTTTCAAACAAATAAGCATGAAAACAAATACTACGTACATGAACTTGCTTACACAGGAACAGCTTTTAAAGCATATTGCATTCCACATTTATAATATTATTTACCTTTTTAAAACTGAGTTTATTGACAAAAAACCATGTAAATCTTTGCATTTAATTTAGATAAAAATAAATACTAAAACACAGTTTCATTTTGATTGTGAGGTAAAAATTTTCCATGAAATCCTGACAATTTTCACCACCTTTACGTATAAAAAATTAATTTTTTTTAATACCTGTGAAGACTGCTCACTCATCGCCTTTACTGAAGGTAATAGTTCCAATGGAAATCTTTCTGGCCACAATACCCTTGTAACAAGACCTGCTCTCAATGCTTCACTGGCAGTTAAGGTTCTTCCTCCAAGTAGTAATTCACTAGCCTGCGTTTGATTATTTAAATGTCATGATCAATAAAATAATAACCAAGTTCTTACATATTCCATTCAAGAGATTTACTTAAATAACAATCACCAGTTATTGTACAAGGAACTATGTAATACTGGATGTAAAAAATTATTTAAAAATATCTTTATTTTATCAAGAGTTAAAATATGTTTTTTTTTCTTTACTCACAACTGCACTTCCATGAACATGTGAAAGGGTCATTATCGCCGCTCCTTCTGGTATTTGTCCCAGCTTGCCATAAGGGGTATAAAATGTTGCTTTATCACTAGCTATTACCAAATCAAATAAAGGTAAAATTGTTACACCTAAACCGACTGCAGCACCTTGAACTCCAGCTACAAGGGGCTTATTAAATGTTGCCAAGCATTTTATAAATTCCCTATAAGAAAATTGTTAATATTTGTAGGATATTTTACGATAGTAACTATTTTTTATGGATAATTCAGTGTGTGTGTATATATATATAAAGTTTTTAAGTGAAAAATTTTATCCAAATTCTATGTGAAATTTAAGAATTAATGTTTTCCTGTTGTGAAAGCAACTATATATTTTATAAAATAGAATACTGGATTTTTAATTCAAAATCACCAGGTATTGAGGTAATTTTTTCTTCAGAAGATTCACTGTAAAAATAATATACTACTTACTTAACAGCATTTGCCATTTCTTCAGCGTAAAGTTTTCGTTTTTCCTTGTTAGTATGTAATAAAGTAGAAAGATCTAATCCTTCGCAGAAACTAGTCCCACCATTAGACGTAAATAGAACAACGCGACATTCCTCATCTGTTTTTAATATGGATAGTGTATCACATAATTCTTGCATAACCTGTAAAATAAAGAAATTGTGTCATTCTTTTCATTGGTAGATAGTAACTAATGAGCTTGGTAACGGTAATATTTTGTAGATTCTAAATGATTTGTTTTGACAATGAGTTTTGTGTAATACCTTTAACGTGATTCCGTTCATTATTTTTGCTGATGAAGGAGATAATATCAATTGCACAAGGTTACCGTAGCGACAGACGTTTATTTCCTTGTTGTCAATAAAAAGGGAAGAACTCAATGATGTATCACCATGTGTTGGATTATTACTGCTACTACTGTTGTTATTACTACTATTGGATTTATCGCTCTGTTTTTTAACATCATTTGTCAAGACTGAAATATAAATCGGTTTTTTAGATTATCGTTCTTTTTGCATAAATGTAACTATATAATTTCACTTTCCAAAAATAATGTCTTACCTTTATTCTTTCGACCCGTTGAACCTCTACAATGTCCAATTTCACTGCTGTCAGTACTGCTGTTAACATCGCAATTGATAGTATTAGTACCACTAGTAACAGATGAAAGAGCTGTCGCTGCTTCTGCCAAACAAGCTGATAATTTATCTTGATTTTTAGATGATTCTTCTTCCGTTGCATCCACACCTTTATTGTTATTGTTATTATTATTGTTGTTAGATGTCAAAGAGCTGGATTTTTCTTTGACCATTCTTTTCTTGTTTTGACTGTTGGGTGGAAATGTTTTTTTAAGAGCTGCATTATTAACATTTGATCTCGTGGTAACTTTATCAGTTTTTTCCAAATTGTTAACTGTATTGTCATCACGACTATCTTGATTCAAAGTTTGATTTTTAATAATTTTTTTATTGTTTCTTTCATCAATATCTGCCACTTTATTTTTTTTTATTGATCCTATTCTGGTATCTTCATCTTCAGCTACGATAGTCGATGATGATGGTTGAGTATCATGTATTTTAGAAGATTTTGGACTTTTATTACTAGGAAGTAATGGTATATTTGTAGAATTTTCTGGAACTTTAGATTGTTTATTTCGTTTTGCTTCTAAAATATTGTGTTTTATATCACCTCTGTCTGAAGACGACTGCTTTCTTTTTGTTGTTGATCTCAATCCGTGATTATTTTCATCAGATTGTTGTTGTCCTCCACTACTTCCTGTCTCTAGAGGACTGTCAATACTAACTCTTGGACTACCAGAAACACTTGAAAACGAACTAGAGGAATGTCTTCTTACAATTACTGAAGCATCAGCGGCATTTCTAATTTTGGCAGGATAAATAAATTCAGTGGTCATCTCGGTAGAATTTTTTCTTTTGTCAGTTGTGACAGAAGAAGAGGAGGAAGAAGATGACGAACTTTCTTCAGCATGATGATGACGATTATTATTAGGAATATCATTCGGAGGACTTGTTCTTCGTTTCGTACGAAAAGCAATTTTATCTAATTTAGTATCAGAATCTCGGAATCCAAGTACTGTACTTTTAACGAGCTTTTTGCGAAGATCTAAATCTCGTTCTGCTTTTTCTATGTCCATCACCTTTTTTTGTGATTTAGTAATTGGAATCAAACGCTTTTTTCTCGGCTGTCCCACATCATACAAAAGATTCACAACACCTTCATCTTGTAATAATCTGTCAATTTCTTTAATACCGGTCTTTCTTTTCCTTTTTGGAGTTGTGGTTTCCGTTTTTTTGAAAGATAATCTCTCTTTCACCAACAATCTCTTAGGACTGTTGAGGTTAACATTAACTTTAGCTGGTCTACCTACTGGTCTTTTATGTAAGGACATGGCAGTTGGTGACATGGCTGCTGCTGTTGGTGATGATATTTTATTTTGTACATTTACCAGTTTTTTTGTCTTATGTGCTGCTTTCAACAATCTTGGTGACAAGAATCTTCTTGTAAAACTAGTTGTTGTTGTTGTTGATTTTCGAGTTCGAGTTTCTTCCAAGGATGTCGTAGGTGATGAAAAATTATTTTTCTCCTTTTTCACAAGATTCGGTGTTTTAACATTCTTGTCAATTTTTTTTGTTAGAGGTGATTTTGAAGAAGTTAAATTGATATCTGTGCTCTTTTTATTGGAATCTTCTTTGGATCCTTTTTGGATATTAGTAGATATTGAATCCTCATTAGAAATTGGAGATTCTTCAGAAATTGATTTTTTCTTCTTCGTTGGACTGGCGACGGTAGCACTAACTATTTGATTTAAAGCATTTTTTTCTGCCTTTACTTCAGAGTCTATTTTTTGGGGTGAATTTGTTTTATACATCTTCTGTCGTTTAGAAGCATACTGTTCAAGTGCTTTTTCAGTTGGTTTTCGTTTTCTTCCGGATCTTGTCTCATCAATTCGAGGAATTTCTACATCTGATGTTGTTGTTGTTGCTTTTAATGGTGTATTTTGAGAATCGTTTTCTTTTAACGATTTTTGAGCAGGTGATAACGATGTTCTTTTTGTTTTTATCAATGATGAGGGTGATGACGATAATGTTGACGATGAAGAATTTTTTTGTTTTATAGTTTCCAATTTTTTTTTAATTAAATTTACACTTTTAGACTTTAATTTTTCTTTTTCTTCAGATTCTTCTTTTTGTACTTTCAACGATGATTTTTCAATTTCCTCTTGATCTACTGCTTGTTTATTTGAATTGATTTTCAATTTTTTTTTCTTTATTTTTTTATTTGTTGCTGATGGCAATTCAAGAAGTTGCTTTAAAGCAAGCTCTCGTGCAGTGGAACTTAATTTTGATAAAGTACTATTTTCACTGCTATTGTAGCTTCTGCTATAATTTTTATCTGCACTCGTGTCATTATTGTCATCTGTTTCTGATACTGTGTCAGATGTTGCTGATCTTGTTAAAGATTGAGGTTTCGACCAATCTGGATCCACGTCTCCTTCTAGAATCGCAAGTAATTCTCTATTGTCTGGATTATCATTTGAGTTAATGGTGGTGGGAGTGTCGTTGACAACAGAACTACTACCTTCACGATCAAGACTGTCACGAGATGGTTGTATTGGAATTAATCCAGGAACAGGCATTGTTCCACCTGGACATATTTTACTTGCAAATCTTTGAGTAAGTTTTTTAACAAATACCATATCTGCAGCTTGTGGAGTTTCCAAATTCTTTTGTTTTTCTCGGAGACGTTCCTTTAAAACTTCCGTAACTTCAGCAGGTGTTGCAATTTGACTTTTTAAATGCCGACTTGGAACTTTTACCCCTAATCGCGGTGACTGTAATTTTCTCTTGGAAGTTGACTCCTCATATCCAACATCTTGATCAGGATGCAATGAAGATGTAGATAATTCTGCTGATGAGGAGTATGTTCCTCGAACATATGGTTGGACATAGCTTGGAATGTCGTCTTTACCTGGTGTAGAATTTTTTGTATTTTTTTTTACTGGAAGTGAAGTCGAAGAAGAGGAAGAAGGTATTGAAGCTGTTGAGGAGGTTGTTACAATATTGGAAGTGATTCGAGTTTCTTCTTGGGAATTTTTAATACTTGTCTGATCATTGTTTAAAATAACAGTACTATTATCATAATCATCATCGTCATCATTTTCATGATTTGCATTTTCAGTTTGTATTATTTCGGTACTTATTATCACTGGTTTCTTTTTTATATTATCATTATTAAGAAGATTATTCAATTCAATTTCTACAGTATCTTGAATTTTTGTTGGAAATATTTGATTATCTTCATCAGCATTTTCATCTCCCCAATCATCAAAAATATCCTGTATAACATTTCTTGATTTTTCCACAACGATTTTACTTGAATTTTTCACTACACTATTTTCACTTGTCTTGGAGAAATAATTTTTACTTTCTTCCTCTTCTTGTTCATCATCAATATCACCTTGATTATCATTTTGCTGGATTTCTTCATTACTATTATTTGAATTTTTATTTTGTTCAAAATTATTATCACTGCTACCACTAACATCTTGAATAAAATATATCTCTTCTATAACTTCACTTGCACCTTCCTCCTCTATTCCTCCTTCTTTTTGAATCATAATTATTTGTTCATCATGTCGGTTGTCAACTAATTCATCACTACCCAATTCACTTTCCCTATTTTCGATATTTACATTTTCTTGAATAGAGGAAAAATGTTCCTCATTATCATTTGTTTGCTTACTTTCTTGTTGATCCTCTATAATCTCACTTGGCTCATCATCTTGAATATCAATATTTGCCGAAACAGCAGCTATGTTTATTATATTTTTTTGCCGATAACCAGCAGTAATTAAATGCAGTTTATCATGTTCTTTGTTATGAGTTTTAATTGTGGTCCCTTCTGAATCACTTGAATATACTTCGTAAGTGGTTGCTTGAGTAGATGAAGTAAAATGATGCTTTTCATCAATTAAAACTGGTGTTTTATTTGATAATTGAATTTCAGGTGGATTTGTTAGATGAGTGTATTCGTCACTCATTTCACATTCAGAATTACTGTGTTCTAAAGATTCTGTCTTCTTAATTTCATCATCATTATCGGCAACGTAACTTTCCTCACCGGCAATTGTTTCTTTATGTATAGTTTCGTTGTCGTAATCGTTAGTATTTACCGACATTTTTTCGGGAATATATTCTTCAGAGATTTCATCATTATCCTGTAAATGTTCCTCTATTTCGTAATCATCTTCTAAAATAGTTTCTTCAATCTCTTGTTTTCTCTTGTTCTCATTCTCATTTTCATTTTCTTCTTCTTCGTCTATATGAGAATTTACATTATCATCACTGTATTCATTTACAAGATTCGTTTCATCAAAATTTAATGTTTCTATACTTTGAACCATTACTTGATTTTCCTGTAACTCGAGCTCTTGAACTTGATCATTTGTTTCTTCCTCCTGTATTACTGTAACATTGATTACTTGAATATTCTCCAATTCCTCAATTTTATTGTCACTCATCTCAGGCTTTACAAATTTATTTGAAAGTTCATCTCCATCGTTTTGATGATTTTCATCATTATACTGGTATATATTGTGTTTTGAATTTTCATATTCTGTTACCATGGTATTGCCATTTTCTTCCTCTTGTTGGATAGCAGTTTCAAGGCCTGGCAATATAATATCGATACATTCAAGTGTATCACCACCACCACCTTCAGCACAAGTTGAAAGTGTTACATGACCATTTTCTTCTTGTTCAGATTTTTCTTGTAAGAAATTCAAAGAATTTATCTTTTGCTCTGTACTTTCATGTAATTTTACAGCATCTTCTTCTTCTGACATACAATCTGATGGTGCATTATTATCCATAGTGTTCGTGTATGCGTGTGTAATATTTTAAATCCTTATTATGACTTTACCTGTAAAGTAAATATTCAAGGTTTATTTCAATGAATAATAAAGTTTTTAATACACTAAGAGAAGCTTACATTTTAAATGAACGACTTGTACCGCAATTATAATATGGTAATAAATCAACTTAGAGGTTATGTGATTATTAATGAATAAAATCATTCAATTTCTCAAAGGAAATGTAGTTTAAATTTCAAATAACTTTTGTTTGTAATGCTTCAATTTAAAACACATAAGTACCTTTAAGTCTCTTAAAAAATTAAAGAAATGTTAAACATGTTCTACTTACGGCAGTATCAAACAGAAGTCATAATTAGCAGCAAACAACAAACGTCATAGTTTACTTAATTATGGTAAAATTCTATAAATCAACTGTATTCTTTCCGTAAAGTATATTAGGTTATAATTTTTCTTGTGTTTTCACAGTAAGAATGTTGCTGCAATATAAAGATAAAAATTTTGATCAAATGGCGAAAAATCATTGTTGTGCTATAATGTTAAACTTATCTATTTCTAAGTCAAATAACAATATAGCAGTTTGTTAGATTACAATGCATATAAATATAATAACTACATCGCAAAAACGATAAATATATAGACATAACATACCTTCAGATTATAATTGCTATTTTATCTATTACAGTAATTTACTTATGTGATT
The DNA here is from genome assembly GCA_001855655.1 of Leptopilina clavipes. Lineage (NCBI taxonomy): Eukaryota > Metazoa > Arthropoda > Insecta > Hymenoptera > Figitidae > Leptopilina > Leptopilina clavipes. The sequence goes on from JUFY01032456.1 coordinate 25,672, forward strand.
CCTTACAAAAAAATTGTAGGATAATAAAAAACTATCAGCCATGTTCAATTTCCATTCATTATGTGGATGATTAAAGGTTAATCCAGAGTGCATTTTTCTAAAGGTCTTTCTACAATAATAGGTTTACATTATTATTGTGTATTAAGGTGCACTCTCATGTGATAGAAAAGTTCAGAGATATATTTGTGTCCTTTTCAATCTCATGCTCGTTGTCGCTGATTGCCGTAAACAGTTGCCCTTTAAAATTTCACCTTTAAAAGAGATGAACAGATATCACTATCTTTGCCTTTTTCATAGTTTCGCTACACCCAAATCCAGTGATGGACAGTGACGCGTCACCGGAGGTTTTCGACGTAATATACGTAGAAAACGTATAAATTTATAGGTTATGTTGCTCAGAGGTTCTTATCATTGAACTGTCAAACTTTGTATTGTATTTGAAGTGACAAACAGAAAATAGTTTCCCTACAAAATAAGTATTTATCGAGCAGTGCATGAATAGTATAGATTTTACAAGCAAACAGCAAGTTTTTCACTCATTCGTCGTAAAAATTAAAAAATGAGTGACAATGGGAAAAATTTAGACGAACCCGATGCCGAGGTGTCTAGTGAAACCGTTGTCAATGCAAGTCTAGGTCGTTATTTTAATAACACGACACACACTATTTTTGACGAATTGGTCTCATCAGAGAAGCCTGATGCATTCGCAACAGTTAAGAATCCAGTATTCGAAATTCCCACAACCTCACCGAGTGGATTTTTCGACAATGAATCAGAATCACTGACTGAACCTTTACTGGCAAATGATTTTCAAAGAGACGTCTGGATTGCTTCAGAAAATACGACAAAAATTCTCCGAACCATTGCTACGTCAACAAATGGAACAAATTCCATTAGCAGGTATTTAAATTTTCAATAAAATAAAAAAAACATCCTAATTTCTTGTATTTTTTTCTGTACATGAAATATTCTTTTCTCTGAATCGTCGAATTTAGACTTTCATTTGTGACCGAAAAATTATTGAGATTTTGATTGTTATTATTAATTTTCTTGAAATAGAAATTACTCATGTGGTTAAAATTACATTCGTAGGGAATTATTGACAATGCCAGGATTGGCGATACAGGACGACATGATTGACCCAACGAAAGGGGCAGTTTTGCATATTTTAGGAGAGGACGAATTTGCCAGTAGAAATGTATTAACGGCGTCGGATGTAACGCAGGACGAACGTGGCCTGAGAAATTTAATTCAAGCCGGTTGTTATCGAGCCGCAATAAATCTTACCGGTCGTTTACTCGCCATTTATGGACAAGGTTTTGGTAAAATTAATCTTCCCAGTAAGCACACTCCACATTCTCTTCAACTCTGGTTCACGCGACTCTCACTACTCACCAAATTGCGACAAATCGAAATTCTCGAGACAGAATCAAAGCCCTTTGGAAATCTTGACAATCCCGACATGTATTTTATTTACTACCCTGAACTTTATGGCACCCGACCTGGTTCAATGGCATCATTCTCCTTTCGACTCCTGCTCGCTGAAATTCCCAGCTATTTTGGAAAATCGAAACAAGCAATAGACAATTTATATCAGATTCTAGCGATCGTGAAGAAAATAGTCAGGAATTTAGAATCAGGTCTGAGTGGTGATGGAAGTCAGGTTAAAATTGAAAACACTAAACAGGAGGATGTATTGCGCTTGTGGAATGGACGGAAATGTAGGACATTAATATCGATAATAAATTGCGCAATGGGGATGAAAAATTACATTCTGGCGAGGGAAATTTTGGAAAATTTATACAGTTCCATGGAATGGAAGAAGGCGGAAGGTGAAACGCTAACATCAGCAATTGGTCGGGTCCATCTGATATTGGGTGATGTCTCAGCAGCTGAGAAGCAATTTTTAGTAACTAGAGACACGCCACCATCGACGAAAGTTGTCAGGGAACTGGTCGATCGGGGATTAATGGCAGTCGCACAAAATGCATTTCAAGAGGCTTTAAATTGCTTTCAAAATGCCTCAGCCTTGGATCCTTCGAATATAATGTTACGCAATAATATTGCCGTTTGTTTATTATACACGGGAAAATTGGAAGCGGCCGTTCTTCTAATGGAAAATGCCATGACAAGAAATCCCGTCAAATGCCTCCAGGAGTCGATAATTTTGAATCTGTGCACTTTATACGAATTACACACAACGCACAGTAAACAATCGAAATTACATTTATTGAGGCAAATTAATAAATTTAAGGGCGATTCCTTCGATATTGGATGTCTTCAACTAGGTACGTAAATAAATAGTAGAAAGTTATTCATTTTTCCCGAAGGAAATTACAGATTCTTTACAAGTTTCTTTTTTAGTATCTTTTTCGTCCATTGAATTTTAAAAGTAAAAAAATTATTGACAGAATAATTTAGGACAATTTTTCCTAAATAGAATTCTTTGTTAGCAATCGAATATAAATAATTAATTAGAAAACATAAAAATTGACTTAAGGGAAATATTTGTAAAAATTAGAAAATATTACCATCTTTTGTAGAAATGAAATTTAATTAATGATAGTCAAAGTAAATAATATTAAACCACTTGTGTAAATAGAGTCATTATAAATTATTGTAAGTGTTATAATTTATTAACGGCAATAAATAACAATCGATAGCGAAGGCAAACAAAAAATCGTGTATTCAAATTAAAGGAATAGAAAGTTTGTCAAGAAAAATTAAATTTAGTTAATATATTTTTTATAATGTAAATATTATAATTTTATAAAAATCAACACAAGGTTTTTTACCACACTTGAATAGAAATAAAACTCAAATACTTGTAATTCTCATGAAATTTCATTTTTATTCAATGGAAACATATAAATCTTGTTGAATTTTTGTTTTTAGTGTGAATTTTATATTTTTCGAAGACTTTTTTACATTTTTTTTACAATATTCTAGAGAGTTGGTAGTGGGAAAACATTTTTTTTTGCAAAAAAGAGCCCTTGAATCTAATTGAGGAGACCCAGGTCAAAGTCATCTAAAACTTCATTATGCTTTAAAATTCGTTCATTTAGAATGTTGATATTTTTATTCAAATTAACTATCCATTTTGATTTAGTGATAAGGGTATTTTTCATTGTTACTTTATATACTAATTTTTCATTTATCATTTGATAGGCCGCATTATCAATGACAAATTCAGTGCCCGGTAAAAGAAGCACCGGCCATTTCATTCCAGGAATTATTGCATCAACATCAACAACCATGTAGGGATAATCAATAATTATTTCATACAAAACATTCACTTTACCACCATCAAATACAAAACTCTCCGTATTTTGAAGACAATCTTCAAGATTTTTGCCTAAACTTGTCAGCGTCTTGATTTTAAAATTGTGTCCCGTCATGTGTGTATTTACAATATGTGTCGTTCCATGCTCGAATCGATACAACGTAAGCGGCGCGTCAAATGTAGGAAAATCGACAAATCTCAATGCCAATCTGTTGAATGCATTTTGGATGATCCAACTTTCGGGATTTTCCACAAGAATTCGTCTGGAATCGTGAGATAAGGTTCCTATTGAGTAGAAGTCTTCAAAATTTACGACACTGTGCAATCTATGTGCACAGTAGAAATCATACATGATGTCCGGACGAATGTTGCTAACTTCGCTGCGGTACTGATTTTTGTACATGAGATTGATGCGGTCCATTGCTTCATCACTGGTTAGTAGAATATCCTCAACGTAACTATTGTACCGTAAATTTACATAGTCCTGAACGTTTCTCAATTTGTAGGGTTTGATCCATCCTGGAATTGTATTACTCTCGGCAATGTGATTGAAAACCTGTATTTTAAATGCATCATCCTCCAGGACGTAATTTTGCAGTATGTATCTAATTTTAACATCATCAATGCGATCCCTCCATTCGGTTATAAACTGATTTTGGGTTTCTATTACATGTTGTTTATTCCTTATTCTAGGATTTATTAAGCGTCCTCTACCACTGAGACCCTCGACCTGAATTGTCTTCAAACGAACCGCTAAAGGCTGAGTTTCAACTTGGAGAACGTTTTCTGCGTTCATTTCCCAATTGGTCGTTTTTAATTCCCCTGTTGTTGGGTCTATTATCCGGTAGATTCTTCTCTGGCTGTTGGGATCGCTGATCAAAACAACGGGCATTTCGGTCTTGTAACCATGCAATCGTCTCAATTCGACAGTCTTATCGTTGAGATTCATGTACCTTATTCCATAGCCGTCTTTACCTGTAATACTGCCACAATAGAGATCGTTCCCTTTGAAATGTCCCACTTTCAATGGTTCTCTAAAAGTCAGCGATTTTATCACCTTTGTTAAAGAAGACACCTTTCGGCCAATTAAACCAAAGCACTTCGTTAGGGACCTGATTCCCGCCTTTCCCAAAGTGTACGATAACTCGATACCCGGATCCAGGGTACGAATCACTGATATTCCGATCTTTTTGAACAAATCCTTGGTAATCAGCGAAGAAATTGCTTTTGCACTTTGGGAAGCGAGATTCAAGAGTCCTGTTTTTAGTGTCACGGTGACGAATTGCCCGATACTGAACGAGATCATACTGTTTTGGAAATTCATCAACAGTGGTTTAACACCAGCGCTGGCAAATTTGAGACCCATATTTGCCGCCTGTCCAAACAATGGAATTAATACCAAGGATTCTACCAAACATGTGCAAACGGCTCTCACAACAGTTTCCGTTTGTGCGGCTCTAAAACAGTTGTAAAATGGAATGAAGTTTTTCAAAAATTCAACAACTGACTCACCAGTTGTTGGCTCATAGTTCATGTTCTGTAGAAGATTAAAAAATTCAATTCTCTTTGGTTCGACCATGTTAGCGAGAAATTTGTCAAACGTTTGATAGAATAATTTCAATGGTTTTCTGTTATTCGGAATTAGCTTTGTACTTGAACTAAGACCTATTGTTTCCATGAAAAGATCACGATTTTCGGTGGAATGGAGAGTGATGTTGTTATTTCTATTGACTAGTGCATAAGTGAGCGGATTTTCACTATTTGGATTGATTTGAAATAAAATCGTGTTGGGATTAATTTTTTCTCGAAAGTGTTTACATCGGAAGCAACCTCCATGTCTGTGCAAAATTTCCATCGATGAGATGGTGGTATTAGGTTGTTTGATGTAATTTATCAGATCGTTGTTAAATTCCTCTCGGAGCAGACTCTTCTCAACGTAGGAATAAAGATTCGCGACGAATTCGTTTTGAATGGTAAATAAATCGTTAATGTCCGGCATGTGAAAATTGTCCCCTTTGCAATAATAATCCGCGTTGTTGTATTTGTACTTTTTGACTTCTTCCTCATAATCCGATTCATTGAGTAATGGGCACATTCTTCTTATTAGATGCTCAGCATATTCCGTCCGATTTCTATAAGCGAAAAGCGCCTTTTGGAAATTATTCACCGGATTGTTCTTCTCTATCTCGTCAATTTTTTTCCTCTCGACGTCTAAATCCATAAAAAGAGAATTAAACGAACTGTTCCAAAAATTTGCCTCGTGTACAAGAATATGAAACGTTGCGTTTCCAAATTCCTCCGATTTTTTATAAGCATAGTACAAAATTGCCGGAAGTTGGAATATCCTCAAGGCTGAATTATCCAATTCGCCAAATCGAACTCCTTGCTCTATACTCTGCGCAATTGTGATACATTCCTCAAAAGAAGTGTTGGAAATTTTTGCACTTCGAGCAAACATTAAACCAGCTTGCGCGTACATGTAATCGGCGTCAATAATTCGTAAAATTTCCTTCTCGGGAAATAGGGGAAAAATCAATTTCTCCGTTATTCTTTCAATTACGAATTGATTCAGCTTTGAAATTGTATAATCTGGATTTAAAAATTCTCGAGCATTGAGATCTTTTTTAATTTTCATTTTGACAAACGGTAAAGTTAGATTATTCGTTCTGTTAACAATTGCACCTAGATAGCCAAAGGTATTTCCAAAATTAGAAAATACAAGCGAAGCAATTATGTGATTAATCATCGCATTTACATAGTCAATGTGAATTGTTTCATTTTCCCTTGATCCATAAAATTCCGTGTTATTTAGTAATTTTTTTCCAATAGTAATTGTCACATTTTCGATATTACTATTATTCCTGTGTAGATATTCACAGAGACTGTTCACAATGGGAATGGGTTTCATTTGATCATTTTCGGTTAGTAAATTTTCACTGTAAAATATATTACTTAAGATAGTTATCGCACTGACAACTGAAATAAAGTGATCAGTTTGCAGAGGATTGATGAAAAAATCGGTACTATTATCCATTATTATTTATGAAAATATCTTTTGATACTTTTGATTTTCTATTCTTGAAAATATTGCCAAATTTCTTCCTCACGGCGAAGTAATCTGAAAAAATTAATATTATTTAATTATTTAATAGTTAATAATTATTAATAATAAAATAAAATAAAATACAATTTTTTCATAATTAATAATTATTTGTTTAAAATAAAATTATTTTTAATTAAATAATAAATTAATAAGTAACATATGTTTTGATTATTTGAAATTTATATAAATTAAACTTTATAAAAATGAGTAAAATTTACTCTATTAGAATTAAATTTTCATTACTTAAAAAATTTTTAATTACATTTTACTATTAATATATTAAAAAGATTAATTTCTCACCATATTTTATTTTTCCGAAAATTTTAATGTTACAATCTATCAGAATTGACAGAATAGAATGGAATAGTATCGTTAAGTTCCTCACTTTTTAAAATCGGAAATTATATATAATTTGTTTGTGAATATACATATAATAAATTATTAAATAGATTTAAAATATTACTGTGTATTAATATAATTAATACAATAATTTTCCTTTAAAATTTATTGATAATTTATTACTAAAAATTATTATCTATCTTTAACAGTAAACAATATTAGAATGGAAAATGTAAATTATGCTATTAATCACTAATTCTAATTCAATTCTTATTAAATATTGATTTTAATATTGATATCATTAATCATTCAATTGGTTCAAGTGAATAAAATAAAAATATTTTATAGAGATCGTACTAGGGGAGTTTTTTTTGGAGTCAATAGCAAAATTTAAAACACAAGAAATAGGGTAGAATTTTCATTTTATTTGATGTGTTTTACAAGAGGAATCAATTATAATTTTTCCATTAATAAATTATAATGTAAAATATGAGAAAATGGAATTCATTGAAGTACAGAAAGAAAACTAGTATTTGAATTTACAACTATTGGGAGTATAACACATTAGCCAAGTATTTAATTTCATTTTTTTTTTGTTTGCATATTTTACTTCTCCATGTTTTTTTTCTTCATTTGAAATAGTATTATAACTGAATTCCAAACTATGCAGCGATGAGGAAAATTTGTTTTCTGTTTGAGTTAGCTTTTAAGACACCTAAGTTTCTAACATAAAGCAAAAGAAAAAGTAAAGCTTGTTTCAAAATTCACAACCACTTACTCGCTAAAAATTTACTTATTTATTTACTCAATGCCAATACTTTTTTTGTCAGATTGCTAAATATTAAAAGTTAATAACTAGGATCTAAATCAATTAGTTCCTCCTTGCAATCCAGTACACAAATATGCATTTACGTAGGAAAATTGAGGTGCCCTTTTAAAGCAAACAATTTTTGGTTTTTTTTGTTTGTTTTTGTTTTATCATATTAAGAAATTAAGTTATTTTGTCCGGAATCGATACAATGTGCACAAGATTACAAAGATGTATTCTTGTCAGTTTGAAACTTAAAACAGAGCCTTCATCCTCCGTCATTTTTTAATATATATACTAACTAAATTACGTGACGCCTAGAATTTTTAACTTCGAAAATTACATTATTTTTGTTTAATTTACGTATTTCATTGGTCAAACATCGGTTTTCCATACTTTGTTCTCGGATCATTTGAAAAGTTTACACACCTGTAAAAATAGTGTCATCCGAATATTGAATAGAAGTAGAACGACAAGTTTTTTTTTTAAATATCAAATTAAAAAAAAGGTAAACACACGAAAAAAGCGCAGCTTTCAGAAATTATCTAAGGGACGTGATGTCACCGTAATAAAATTTTATACAATTTCCCCCATTGTGTAAAAGTTTAAAAATATCCCCAGTCAATGATTTTTCCTGAAATTAAATCAATCCGGTTAATCATTTTTTTTTTTCAGGAATGTGTCAAATTATCAAGAAATTTTTTTTTAATTGATATATTTTTTTCTTGACAATGTGCACTTTGTTTAATATAATTCTCAAATCGCCCTTTGAAGACACACAGCAACGGAAAAAAAATTGCTCTATCGTTTCTACTTTATTCCTGATCTCAAATTCAGTCATAGGCTGCATTTTTTGATGGAAAGAAGAGAGAATTTAAAGACTGAATTTATGTGAGAGATTATTCTTTCTGTTGCGAGCAAGGAAAATAAAGAATGGATTTAATTACGAGCAATAGCTTCTTTTTTTTCAAGCGATGTTCGACATTTTGAAAAACGAAAATTACTGCGTGGCGCATTGTACACGTGATGGACCGCCCTCATCCTCCTCATATGCTGCGCGTGTATCTCTTCGCCTTGATTCTTGTTCGGGATCTAAATCGGCGAGAACGCATTCCTCGGCTTCGTCGGGAATTAACACTTGTTCTCTCGGCGGTAAACACTGTTCCAATGCTGGTATAAAGCTTGGATCAATTGCTTTTGGAAAATTAACAACAAATTGAATGATAAGACGGCCTTTCGTGAATGGATCTTTGTAAAATGGCATTCCTTCGTTTAAAATACACTTCAAGTCACCGTGTTTTATTACTTGGCCAGGCAGTACAGTTACCACCAAGTCCCTTGCGTCTAGAGTCCTAATTACTTTCTGGAATCCACACAAAGCTTCCACTAATTCAATCTGCATACACATTATCAAGTCATTGCCACTGCGCCTAAAAATTAAAATTTATTTAATATATTTTATTCAGTAGATTAAAAAAACAAAAACAAATATTATCAATGAAGAAAAATAAATTTTTTTCTTTTTGAAAACTTACTTGAAGATTTCATGTTCCTTTTCGTCAAGAATAATGACAATGTCGCCGGGTTCGAGTTCCGGTTCTTGATCGCCCTCACCGCCGAAAACAATCTTCTGACCATCGACCATACCCTTGTCAACGTGAACCTCAAGAATTTTTCGATCTCGCATCGTCTTTCGGCCATTACATTGTTTACATCGATCTTTGGGATTGATACGCTCACCTTGTCCCTTACATTCCTGACACATGTGCTGGAAACGTTGTATCATTCCTGGGCCTAATTGTTCGACTTGTACAGTCATACCAGAACCACCACAATTGGTACATTGCTCCACAGCTCCCTTCTTACCACCGACACCTGTAAATCGATTGCAGCAAGAATTATAGTAGCTTTTTTTTTCTTTCTTTAAAATAGGTCAAAAAGAGAATTCTTTCATTATTATTTATTTTCTAGAATTTTCTATTAATAACTGAAGCTCAAATGCTTTAAAATTGGTGACAATCTGTGATGCTTGTAATTTACCTTCACATTTATCACAGATGACATTTTTTTGTAAAGCGAGTTTTCGCACAGTGCCTTTGTACAATTCCTCAAGAGAAACTGAAAGTTGATGCATTACATTCTGTCCCTTGCGTTCTCTACGACCTCTCCTTCTGCCGCCACCAAAGAACATCTCGAAGATGTCCATTGGAGACGATCCGGAACCTCCGCCACCTTCCTTCAAGGCCTGCTCACCACCTTGATCGTAAATACGCTTTTTCTCTGGATTTGAGAGTACTTCATAAGCTTGTGAAATTTGCTTAAACTGAAATCATTTCAGAAATGATAAAATTTGCATTTGAAACAAATCGAGTGTATTGAAGAAATTAAATTCACACAATAGATTCTTAATTAAGTTTCGTTATATTCTGATGACTGTTAAAAAAAAATTTTCCACTTCTTTTACCTTATCGCCCTCATTTGGATTTTTGTCCGGATGATATTTCAAAGCTAATTTTCTATAAGCTTTCTTGAGATCCTCCTGTGTACATCCAGGCTTTACTCCCAGGACATCGTAAAAAGTCGTCTCTTTCACCATTTTGTTTTGTTAATAAACTTCCAAAATCAGAAATTAACTACAGTCTGCAAAAAGAAAAATACGAAAACTTTATTCAAAAGGAGAGAACAAAGTTTCTAATTAAATTGAGAAAATTTCTTAATTTGTAGTGACAAAAAAACGAGCAATTCATCATGATTCAAGAGAATTATAAATTATAATTGATTTATTCGATAATAAAAATAAATATACATGTATAGACTATTTCGAAAGGTACTTTTGACATTAGAAATTAAAGAAAGACAAAATAAGGAAATATACGAGAGCAAGGGAGAGAGAAAGAGAAAGTTGCATCACGTCCAAGTGAAAAAAAATTACAATACATATATTCTAAATACATTCGTCTATTTCTTTTGCACGAAAAAAAATATAGAAATTATGCGCAAAAACTTTTTCTAATTAATAAGCCAGACATTAAGAGACGATAAGTATATCAAGGTTGTAAGTCAGCAGTTCGTCAATGATTTAAAAATGGCTGACACAACGTAGGTTATAACGTTTAAGTTAGATGAAAATTTCTATATCTTTATTTTCCCGTACACGCAAAGTTATGCGAATAATTAATTCTACACACGCCTCTTAAATTGTACATACACACGCAATGCATAAATCAACACTTGCGAATAATTTTTTTCCAATCAAAAAAAAATTCACGCAGCCTTCAAAGTCTACCCACGTTTTCAGGAAGTGAGGAAAAATTTTTTTAAATCCAGAAAAGCGTTTTTCCTAAATGAAAAAGGGGGAAGAAGTTAGAATGAATCGTGATTTAATTCAATGTTACAATTTTTTCTTCTTAAATCTCAAATCTCACTATCGTTCGATAGTGAATACATTGCAGCGAGGAGTCTAGCATGAAATTTGCTTTTTCAAAGGAAAGAAAAATAGTGTTATAGGTGAACTTTTGACCTTCGAACTACAATTAACTATTCCTATTTGAAATACGTTATGAAATCAAGAATGGAAACAGCATTTGTAGGAATTCTAAGGCGTGCGTTGTTTATCTTGAAGCAATATAAAAAACGAGTAAATTTCATTGATCGTTGGAAGAAATTGCAAACAAGTCTTCTTAAAATATTTCGAAAAACTGAGGAACTAAGTTTAATGGAATTTTTTTCTCTCTCACCTGCTTTCAGCACAGGAAATTGAGCTTGCTGCACAAAAACTTAGCGTCCTTACAAACACTCGCGTGGTCGAATAGAATTTGGGGAAATATTCCGTCTCTCCTTAAAACCTTTCTGTGAATTTCTAGTGATAAGTGTTCTCGAAACTTCGTTGGAAACACTGGTAATGTGCTCAAAGTTTTTTAACCATTAATCACACCATTGAGATGGCAATGGTTAAAAACCAAACCCCAAACACCAGATGTCACTCTCAATCTGGACAAGTTAACGCACTTTAAGGCATATTTCTAGGCATATGAACCAGACGTAAGAAAAGAAAGTATCATAACCTATAAAGAAAAACAAAAAATAAATCCAAAACAAGGAGATAAAAAATAAAAATATAAGGAAAAAATCAAACATTCCTGAGTCAGAAATGAAAAGATATGGATTTTTTTACTTATTTTCAATGGTAATGAATTATCAATTTAAAGTTTTCTATTAAAAAAGAGATATTTCGCCTTTTTTCAATTATGGAGCAACTCTCTACCGGTATTTTAAGTGTGAGTTTTTCTTTTATTTTTCTATATTTAATCTCTACTATTTGTATTCATGAAATATTAATAAAATTCTTAATTTTCCCCTCAGAGAATTGTTAATGGAGAAATAATAAATAATTCCTTTTTTTTGCAACTTGTGGTAAGTATTATTTCTTATTTTGAATTATACATTTCCCCTTTACTGATTTCATTTGTTTACAGTTGAGAAAAAACGGAAAATTTAAAAATAATTGTTTTATTTAAAATATTTAGGTACATAATTTTATTTTTTAATAAATAATTTTCAATTTTTATCAGTTTTCTTTTTATTTTATGAAGGGATGGAAATATATAAACAATGACAAATATAGATTATGGCTATCGGATGGAGAAATGATTACATCCTATGCATTTGGATATTCAAATGATATGGAACTTCTACGAAATGGAACGTTAACAAACTTTTCTCTCTGCAAAGTAACTAATTACGAATTAAAGAGTATTAAAACTTTGGTGAAGTAAGTTTTTGTTTTAAAATTCCTCTATAATGAATGAGAAAACAATTTTTTTGTGTTAATTGAAAATAAATGTATTTTTAATAATTAAATTAAAAATAAATTAAAAATTTTATGTATTTTTACAATTATATGTTTAAATATTATTTCAGGCCCGTTATTATGGTTCGAAGTGTGGAAGTTGTAAAATCAGGTGACGAAATTGGACAACTTCTCGGAAATCCAATCACCTATGAACCAAAATGTTTGAATATTAAAGATCAAATTCCAGGTTTGAAGCAAATTCAATAATATTAGAGTTTCTTCGTTTTCATTTGATTGGAAACAATTTTAAATTAGAAAAATTTCTCTTTTAGTTGTAGAGGAAGTTAATCCTGTAAAACCTCAGCCACCAGTTTTACAAACTGATACTGTCGCTGTTAGAGCTACTCAATCATCAGTTTCTCTGAGTAATATTTCTACAGTGCCGATAGTAAATTTGAGTCCATACTATGGAAAGTTAGTAATAAAATATTTAGCTCTTAATTCATTTCAAAAAAAAAGAAAATAAAATAACTTAATCATATTTTCAAATGGTTATTTTTTTATTATAAATTGTAATTAAATAATTTTTAATTCTGATTTTCATTATTACAGGTGGACAATAAGAGCAAGAGTGTCAGCCAAGTCTGGTATTAAAACGTGGAGTAATCCTCGTGGTGAGGGTAAATTATTTTCAATAGATTTAATCGATGAATCAGGAGAAATTCGATGCACTGGATTTAAAGAACAAGTTGATTCCTTCTACGATCTCTTTGAAGTATGTTGATTTTGCGTAAAAATTCGATTGTTATTTTTTTTCAATAATTATAATTCACTTGTAAATTAAAAAAAATATTTTACTTCCTGCAATTTTAGATTGGCTGCATATATTATATAACAAAATGCCAGGTGAAACCAGCTAATAAAAGGTTCACCACGATAAAACATGAATTTGAACTTGTACTGAGTGCAGACACAGAGATTTTGAGATATGAAGGCAACGAAGATGTTCATATTCCAATGATACAATTTGATTTTTGCATCATCAGTGACATTGAATTCAGAGAAAATGGCCATCCTGTTGGTAAATATATTAACAAATGCAAATAAATATAATTAAAATTAAATTAATATTAATGAATATGAATGTGAAATTAGATGTTCTTGCAATATTGAAAAATGTTGGAGAAATTGTGAAATTTAAATCACAAAAGAGCGGTGCCGATTTTGTTAAACGTAATTTACTATTAGTCGACGACAGCAACACAATGGTAAGTGTAAAATTTATGAACAAATAAAATGTTTACAAATTTTTTTTGTCTTAAAATTTTGAAAAGATGTTTTGAAGGAACATTTCTCGTTTAATTTAAGATAACATTGACACTATGGGGCACAGAAGCTGAAGAATTCAGTCAAGTAGATGGCACGCCACTGGCTCTTAAAGCCGTAACCGTTAAAGAGTTTAATGGAGGTAAATCGCTTTCAACTGTTTCGGGAACGATTATTCAAGCTAATCCAGCCATTCCTGAGCTCGAGAGGTAAATTAATGGAAAATCAAGATAAATAGTTAAAAGGAAGGAAGAATGAAACGAAAGCTTTAGAAAAATAAATAAATATAAAAACAAATGAAATAAATAAAAATCAATTAGACAAAAACAAATTAATTTAAAAAATAATTATCACCTGTAGAAAATTTGATTTACTTTGTACGTATTAATTCGATTATTTATGTTGTTTTAGAATGCTAGCGTGGTACAACGAAACCGAACAAGCTAAAAACGCTAAAATGCTTTCGAATTCGATAACAAATTTCAGCAACAATAATCTACCATGGTTAACATTTCAACAAGCTCAAGAACAAAATATTGCAGCAACAGGAACAAACAATATTTTTCTAATTAAAGCCGTCATTGGCTCTATGAATCACCAAAATGCTTTATATAAAGCATGCCCCACGGAAAATTGTAACAAAAAGGTATTTTTCTTCCCAAAGAAGAATAATAAAAACAATTTTTTTCTCATGTATTAAAAAATTAATTTTTTTCCACAGCTTTTGGATCCAATTAATGGAATTTATCGATGTATCAAGTGTAATGCGGATTTTCCAAATTTCGCTTACAGAATGATTATTCAGGTAATTTGTATATTTTTTTTAATGTAATTTTTTAACAATTCTAATAAGAAATTATTTTTAGTGTTAAATTTTTATTTACTTTTAGGCAACATTACTTGATTATACGCAGGAATTAAAAGTAACTATCTTCAACAATGAAGCGGAACAAATTTTAAATAAAAGTGCTCAAGAAGTTGGGAATATATATGAAAATTTCCCAACTGATGCTTATGAAGATATATTCGATAATTACAGACTTAAGTATTTCATTTTTAAAATAATAATGAAACAGGAATACTTTAATGTACGTATTTTCTTCTTTGACATTTTTCTTATATAAAAATATAGAATAATAATTTTTATTATTAATAAATAATAGTAATATAATATAAATTTAAAATCGATACTTTCTAAATTCTACAGAATATAACGAGAGTAAAAGCTATGGTTTCAAGTGTATCGCCAGTGAATTTATCAGAATACAGTTCCCATCTGATAAAGGAAATTAAAAATATTATGGAAAAACCATCATCTTGAGGAGAGTGTCTAAAAATATTTTTCTAAAAATATTGAGTGAATTTAAAAGAAGGTAATCATAAAATCTTAAAAAAAATATTATCTTGTAATGCGCGTTAAATTTATAAACTTTAAATAATATTTTTCTACTTTTTGCACATATAAAAATAGGCTAAAAATGAAGTGAAACATCAAATATTCAAAATGTTTATTTGAAAATTTACATTCTAAATAAGTCTTAGTTTAAACAAAATATGCGTTATTTTTTGCTTTCAAAAAATTCATGTAAAATAATTATTTTGCATGAAATAATCTGAATTATTTCTTAGAATTAGGAGTTTAAAAGATTTATATGAATGATGTATAAAAAAATCTATTATTGAACATGTTATTTTAAAGATAAATAAAATATATTTAAAATTCGATTTTTCGAAAAAAAATGTTGTCAAAAGTAATTTAAACTAATTTTAGACATTTTTTGGCATTATTTTGTTTAAACAATTTTGTCATTCTTCATTAGAAATTAAAAATTAATTTTAAGAAAAAATCAATTATTCGAAATTAATTATTATTTATTATTATTATTATTATTATTATTATTATTATTATTATTATTATTATTATTATTATTATTATTATTATTATTATTATTATTATTATTTATTTAAACCATTCTGTCAGTTTTTATCAGAAATTAAAAATTTATTTTCAGGAAAAAGTCAATTGTTTAAAATTTTGCGCGGAAATAATTGACAGTTCATTCAATTGCCACGATTGGTTCAAAATTTTGCTCGATTGGAATTTAACCAATAGTTGAATAGTTCGGTGAGCATTGCAGTATTTTGATTGGTGGAAAAAATTTCATTCATTGGAAATGTACACGATCCCGCCAAGTCCCGCCAATTTATGTTTTTACCTCCAAATCGTGTTTCAGCCTGCAACACAATTGTTTGTTGAATACGTGCGTTGTGTTCCTTCTTGTATATTATTCAGGATCTAAATTTGTAATTCTCGTGTATTTAATAATTGTCTACTTACTGCGTTAAAAAGAGTCGTCACAATGAACGATTTAACAGAAGGAGCGATTATGGTGAGTTGTTTATTATTTTCCAAATTATTACCTGAAAATTCATGTTGTTTAATGAGTTGGATTCGATTTTCAGAAAATAATGAACGGCGTGAACGTTGACAAACCAATAATTCAAGTTTTGGTAAGTTATTTTTTCTTTTCATTTTTACTGTTTAGAAAATAATTTTTATCTACTTTTTGATTTTTTGTTTCTCACGCGTAGAGGTTATGTTTGGTACGCGTTACTTCTGCAAATTTTCATTTCTGTTTACTAAATATATTTTACAATAATTTTACCATTTTATACTTATATTCTTATTTATTGTATATACCTAGATGAAATATTTTAAAGTTAAATGTATGTTTTTGTGATATTTTTGTCTACTGTGTAAAAATTAATATTTTCATTGAAAGAGATGAGAAAAAATTTTTTTAACATAAAATATTTGACAAAAATTGAATCCTGATTATAAATTTAAAAGTTTCTTTAATGTAAAATTAAATTTACAGGGTCAAAAGAAGCTCTCGAGTACGAGTAATATTGAGCGTTATCGTCTTCTTATTTCCGATGGACAACATATTAATTCGTTCACAATGTTGGCCACTCAATTGAATCATTTAATCACAAATGGTACAATGACGGAATTTTCAATTTGTCGAATCAATCAATACACAATTAGTAAAGTTAACAACAATGGACAGCAGAAGTAAGTTTTATTGGAAAATTTATTATTTTCATCTATTCCTTTAAAATACTAAATAAATTGGAATTATTAAATTAATAATTTTATTAATTAAATTTTTAAAAAATATTAAAAGAATAAACAACAATTTTTTCAGAGGTGTCATGGTAATTTTGGGAATAGAAGTATTAGTTCCTGGTTCTGAAGTCAATCACCAAATTGGAAATCCAAAACAGTTTGAAAATACTGGAACAAAAGTTGATAGCGCTCAATCTGATCAAAAACCGATGGTGAGAGGTATGTAGTTTAATAATTCATTTAAAAATTTCAAATTGAATGGTTTATTTTCCTTTTTAACAAAATTGATGTTATTTTAATAGCACCTGTATCGCAAAATTCTTCTTTAAATTCAACATCGAACGGCAGTCAAATTATGACAAATCCAATATCATCTCTCAGTCCCTATCAAAATAGGTTAGTATTTAATATATTTTATTCCCCTCGATTTATTTATATGAAAGAAATTTTTAATTTTGTTAAATTTTTCTTTATTAAAGATGGGTCATCAAGGCTCGAGTTTCGAACAAATCGGACATCAGAACATGGAATAATTCTCGCGGTGAGGGAAAACTTTTCTCAATGGATTTGGTGGACGAAAGTGGAGAAATTAGATGCACAGCTTTTAAAAATGAATGCGATAAATTTCATTCAATGATTGAGGTATTTTTTTTATATTTTTGTAAAAAAAAAATTGAAATCCAAATTTTTTGAATACAACAAACAATATATATTTTTTCAGATTGGAAAAATTTACTATATTTCACGTTGCTCGCTAAAACCGGCAAATAAGCAATTTAATAATTTGAAAAATGATTACGAAATGACGTTAACTGCTGACTCAGAAGTGATTCCTTGTCATGAGGAAGCAGACATTCCAATGATTCAATTCAGCTTTGTTCCGATATCGTCAATCGAGGAAAGAAACAAGGACGAAATAATAGGTAAATAAAAAATTATTTACATGTGGAACAATTTTTTGAAATGAAATATTTCTTCTATTTAATAAAATCGAATTACTTTTATTATTCAGTAATTTTGAAAATTTAAAGAAATAAAATTTTTTTTAAAGATATTTTGGGTATTGTAAAGTCGTCTGGAGAACTTCAAGAATTGACAGCTAGACAGAGTGGAAGACAATTGAAGAAAAGGGATCTTACGGTTGTCGATGAAAGTAGTGCAGCCATTAGTTTAACTTTATGGGGAAGTCAAGCAGAGCAATTCGACGCTTCAAGTGCACCAACAGTAGCAATTAAAGGTGCGCGTATTGGAGAATTTAACGGGGCGAAAAATATTTCAACGCTCAGTTCGACTGTTCTGCAAATTGATCCTGACATCGAGGAAGCTCACAAGTTTGTTTACATTTAAATTTTTTACTTTACAAAAAAAATGAATTAAATATTTTTTAAAAATATTTTCTATTATTTTTACCATTTATTTTAATTTTATGTAGATTGCGAGGATGGTATAATTCAGGTGGAAAGGATCAGGACGTTAAGCAAATATCAAGATCTTCAGGTGGTGATATGAATGCACCATGGATAACGATCCAGGAATCGAAAGACTTGCAATTTGGTTATCCAGGACAACCGAATACATTTTTGGTAAAAGCGTGCATTTCTTCGGTTAAAGGCAGTAATTCAATCTATAAAGCTTGTCCCAATGAAGGCTGCAAGAAAAAGGTAAGAAAATTAATAATTACTATTCATTTATTTATTTCATTAAAAAAAAAAAATAAACAAACAGAAAAATCGGGTTCGTAAAAGAATCTGTTTACGCAATAATTAAATGCATTTATTGAACAATTTAATAATTTTCAAAGCAAGATCTGACAACAAATTTTTAAAAGCGTTATTAAATAACAAATAGAAGTTACACATTATACATTTTATTAGATCCAAAGATAAAAAAGGTAAAAATATTTACCTTACAAAAAATATTTCTTACACTTCTAGTATTTTATATTGATTTTTATTAATATTATTATTATTATTATTATTATTATTATTATTATTGTTATTAATATGTCCCAATCAAACCCCCGGTTCTAATTACTTATCAATTAATTAATTAATTTTTGAGAAGTTTTATTATAAACAAAATTTAATTCGAAAGAGATTATTAATGCTATAATTATAATTAATTTTTAAATTATAATTACGTTTTCAAAACACCCTCTTTGGATTTTGTTTTTGCATTTTACAAAACAAAGAAATGCTTTTATAGAAAAATTCTCAAAGAATTTTTTTTCGCGTTTAGCAAATTAAAATTATCATTTATTGTTAATTTTTTGCTATTGCTTTCTCATAGACGAAGTATTTTATTTATAATGTTAGGTATGTATTATTTTTTTATTATTATTTCTATTATATTATTATTTTACTATTATTGTTTTATTGTAAGTATTTTTCGTTATATTATTACTAAATATTATATTATAATTATGAAAGTATATTTTTTATTTTTTTTTATTGTAATTACTCATTCTTTTAATAAGAATAATTTTATTGGACGAATGAAAAGTTTATGGATTAAATTCAATAAATTTGTTTTTAATTAAATTTCGTTTTTCTTAAATCAAAGAAAGAAATAAAATTTTTTAAAAATGATTCTTTTTTTGTTGGAAAATGTTATTTGTTTTTTAGGTAGTTGATCAGGATAATGGAATGTATCATTGTGAAAAATGTCAAACCGAATATCCAAACTTTAAATATCGTTTACTAGCAAATGTGAGTTTAAAAATAATATACCTAAATTCCGAAGTAAAAAAAACTATTATTAAATTTTTTTTCAAATTTTAGGCAAATTTGGTTGATTCTACGAGTAATCAATGGGCGACAGCATTTAACGATGAAAGTGAAAAAATGTTGGATTGTACGGCTCAAGAATTGGGTGAATTAAGAGACAATGATTCCAACGAATTTCAAAGAAAAGTTAATGAGTGCAGTTATAAAAATTTCTTAGCAAAAATACGAGTCAAACAGGAAACGTATATGGTTCGTTTTTGCTTTTAACAGCTTTTAACACATTCTCTTCCTTATTTTAAAAAATACGTAAATTTTGAATTAACTTTCTAATTCCTTTAACTAAACTATTAATTGATTAACATTCTTTTTATTATTTTCAGGATGAAACCAGATTAAAAGCCGTGATAATGAACATTTCTCCCCTTGATCACAAGGTTTATTCCACTCATTTGTTGAAAAAATTGAAAGAATTCACTGGTATTGGAAAAGCATAAGACTCTTTCTTTTCCTGACTGAAAAGTTAAATTATTTTAATGTTCGAATCATGTTCTTAAGTTTTTAATTTAAAATTCAATTAATAATTTTTTCATAAGAAAACCAACTAAAAGTTATTTGATCATCAGTTACTTGAATCATTCTATAAGAATATTTAAAAGGACACAAATATATTTCAATATAAAAATCCAATCCACCTTTTCTGCATATCCTAAAATGATGAGAATTCGGAATTAAAAGATAATTTTATTTGATGATTAAATTTAAATTAGTTTAAATTATAAAACATTTTCAACTATCAATGATAGCAGGGGAAAAAATAATTTAAAGCACTTAATTATTTACAAGTATTGTTCATTGTTTTTGTATTATAAGAAGTCGTTTAGTTTAATTATACCATAAGTGTAAGAATACAAGATAAATGCGTTTATTCTGTTTGTAAAAATCATGCAATTTGAAAAATAAAGTACAATTTTCAAGTAAAAAATAAATTGTTTTAAAAGTGAAGAGTTTTGAAAATAAAAGTAAAAAATAATTATTAATTATTAATAAATATTTATTTATTTGAAGGCTTAATAATTTTATATTACAATAATAATAATAATAATAATAATAATAATAATAATAATAATAATAATAATAATAATAATAATAATAATAATAATAATAATAATAATAATAAATACTAGAAAGGTGTGAAAGAGAGAAGAATGTATTTTTAAGATTGGAAAAAATTAAATTTTATTTTGCATTTATCAGATAGTAATTAAACATAACTGAAAAAGGTATTATAATACATATAATTATATTATTTAATTATCTATATTACTGTAATTCTTAATCTTAATTACAAAATGAAAAAGTAAATTACCGATTGAACGAATTTCAAATTTTCGCGCTCAAACGTAGAGTCGCGTAGAACTTTGAAAATGGATAACAGATGGCGCGCGAGAGCCGGTCAAAGGCTCAATTTGTCTGATGTTTTTGTGAAATGCATCATCATATAATCCACGAAAGCGAACGAGTGAGTGAGATGCCGCAAAGGTTTCTGGGAATGTAGAGGGAGCCATATTTTTTCCAATATCAGTTACGCGAAAACAGCGTACATTTTAACAATTACGGGATGTAGTCATAGTGTATTCAATGTGCTGTCAAGTAACGGAGCGATAATCATTGAAGACGTAAAAGTGAACGGGCGGTGAATATTGTAACGAACGTAAAGGGACACACGGAAATCTTTATATGTTAAAATCAAGTTTAGGTCGGTGATGATAATAATTGTCCATCTTGACATAGCCTGAAAGTGAGCTCCGGCGTAAAGAGGAAGAGTGTGGTGCGCGAGCCGCGCAGATGTTCAAAGTCGTCCGTGTATAGAGGGTTAGTTAGCTTAAATCCAAGTTCATACGGTGGTCGTGCTGGCACGGGGCAACAACGGCGGTGGTAGTAGTGGTGGTGGTAGTGTTGACAGTGCTTTTCGAAAAGTGGTGTTGGTGCTGATAGTAGAGTGGTCGCGTATAGTGATGATCGGTGCTCCTGCCGTTGTAACGATGACATACACGTCATAACACTAAAAAAAAATTCGTGTCGCGTTTTCCCGTATGTCCCTGTAACGTGTTTTTTATTCAGGTCGCGATATATCCTTAGATTGACTCCCCCATATTTTTAGAATGTTCTAGAAAACCGAGGATCGGTGGAAAATTTCCTCGAATCAGAAATCAAAAAGAACGTTGTGTTCGCTAATCGGAAAGTTTCTTTTGGAGTACGGTCTTTTCCTTTTTTACGTGGTCAATCAACATCTACCGTCGCCGATACTGGGATCATTTTAAAGTGTTCTTTTTTTTTTTAGTGCGTGGTGTGTATACCAGTCGGGAAATTAAGAATTAAGTGTTAGTGTTTCGAATTTTTTATCGCGTGTGATGTCAATGGGATTCGCGGTTCGCGCCACAGATCGTACATATGCATCTAATGCACAGTGCTGGTCGCTACACCTTAGGTTCGTAAAAACTTTTTTAATGTGTATTTTTTCATCAACTCCAAATACTGACAGTCGCTTGCTTTAAATTTTAATATTTTTGATGCTCTCTTTTCTTTCTCTCTTATATTATTGAAAATTATCATCATATTTTTAGAAGAATAATGAAACTGGTTAGTGATAATAAATTAATCGTACAGTGTAAACAATACCCAAGTGTCAGTTACATAACCAAACAAATTCACTTCGCATTCCTACATAATGTTTGAGATAAGACTATACTTAGTACATACATTACAAAGATTATTTTTGTTTTTTTTCCTGTTCAATTTCACAATAATTTCCCCATATTTTTCTTTTTTAAATGTAATTTATTCTGTCTTGTCTAGACAATTTATTGATATAATAAAAAAAGTAGTATTAAATTTTGTTTCCCGCGAGGATTTTGTGAAACTAAATTTAGAATTAATAAGATAAATTTCAGTCAATTGACTGTTAGAGAGAAAGTACTTTCATATTATAAAAACGAATATTACTCTCTCGTCTCAACTTGGCTTCCGAGTGAGAGTTGAAAAAGCAGTTGATTTGGAAAAGCTCAAAGAGCACATTTCTATATAGAGAAATATATGCAAATCGTGTGTGTGAGATTTTTTTTTCGTTTATTATTTCCGTTTGAAGGATATAAAACGCCATAGAGAGTTTCTAACACTTTGATGGAAAAAATATATATGTGTAACCATTTAATGTACATACAGAGAGAAATATACACACAATCAAGGAAGATATTCGTTGACAGTAAATATATATATAAAGTGAAATGAATCTGTGTTATATAGCGCGTTTTAATTGAGTTGATGATAAAACAGCTGTAGGCGTTGTTTACAATCTGTTCATGTAATGCAGTTATCAAAGTCAACTTGATACTTTGTCTGACTCAAATTAAATAATAAAAAATAAATTTTTCAAGTAACATTGGTTTCCTGATACGATTAAATTTCGTCAATAAGACACACATTGCACGTGCTGTGCCGTGATAAGAAATAAATTTAAGATAAGTGAAGTTTCTATTTGATGAAATCAAAAAAAAGTTTTTGTCTTTTTGTAATTTAATATTTTCCACATGTTTTTGATTTATAAAATACGAGTTGAGTAAATATTTTTACAAATTGTATTCAATTTGTTTATTAAAAAGAATATTGCAAAAATTTCTTTGTTTTTCTTTTTTTTAAATTAGAGATTTATTAGCAGTATGTATGATGTAGTTTAGCAATTAAGATGATTAGAGATTATTAGAAACTCTTTTTAAGTGTCGTAATATAAGCGATTTCTTTTTAGACTGCAGTGAGTAATTATTGATGATGGTATACTAAATATAAAAGTGGTTATTAGATTCAAGTTTCTCCTCTGTTTATTTGTTTTGCACACTTTTACTTTTACTCGACGTTTTTTAGGATTATTTTTTACTGAGTTTTTTTGCTTTGCTTTCTCATTTGGTTTTGACTTTTTGATTATTCAAGAAGTCATTTAGAAGCAAGAGAAAAAGGTTATTTCATTTGCTAAACAAAAGAAAAGATGATGTTACTTAGGGTTATTTTTTATTTTTTGATAAACAAGAGGGAATAAAAAGCTTTTTTTAATTTTCTTTATTTGCTCGACAATAGAAAATGAAAAGTGGATTTTTATTTTTGCAGAGGATGCCGCAGGTGCTAGAAGAGTATCGGGGGCGTGTGCTGTGTGTTCCAGTGATGTCGGTGGCGTGGAGCCCAGCACTGCTGGACCTGGATCATGGCCGGCAAGCCTGAACAGCCTCCTTATTCAGTTCCCCCAAATCAGAGTGAACGGCATCCCCAGCAGCCGCAGCCTCAGGGTGTTCAAGAGAACAGCGTTTTAGTTTACGTATCGGGGGATAATTTGGCCTACGCAAGTGCTGTTGGTCAGAATGTTGTTGCCAGCGCTGGTACAGGTTACCAGCATCAACACACTCATTCACAACAACAGCAGCAGCATCATCAGCAACAACAGTTGCATCAACAACAACATCAACAACAGCAGCAGCAGCAGCATCATCATCATCATCAACAACAACAACAACAGCAGCAGCAACAGCATCATCAACAAGGACCCTACATCACTGGTCTGTTGCCCCAAGTGGCTTGCGGAGGATATCCCACGAAGGCGGCGACGCTACCTTCGTCAGCGACGCACGCTATCGACGTCGTGGGTACAAATTGCTGCAGGGGACAGTTCCTCAAAACCTCCGAGTACGTGAACTCAGAGGTGCAGAATCAGATCGATTGCCAACCGGAACGAACGTTGGTATGGGGAAATGGCCCAAGATACGGAAGTGGAGAAGGCGCAGCGTTGTACAATTCATGTCCGCAAGAGCGACCTGTCGTTTGGGGAAATGTCCCGCGATATGGAAACGAAGCGACAGTCGCTGCTGCTGCTGGACTAACAGGTCTGAACGGTATCGCTCAGGAACACGGCTTTCAAGGGAAAATGATACCTTCCGCAGTTCTGGATGATGGGACCCAAAGTGTCACCTATCCGGTACAGGTGTCACGATTGCCGGAGGCCTATGTCGCCAATAAGAGGATTGCGTTTGCATCGAATCCCACGGAACAGAGTGTTGAAAGTTGCGAGGGTGTTTACGGTGGTGAAAATAATGTGAGAATTGCGTTTGTGCGACAAGGTGTTTATTCTGCTGATGGGGATGAACTCCAACTTCAGAATAATGAGAGGGGCAATCATCGTGTTCAGGGACAGGAATCAATTGATAAGCAGATGAATTTTGGCTCAAATTGTACGAGTAGTGTTGGACGTTGTGATTCGGTTAGATCGGATACGGCTGAATCAACTTGCAGTAGTTTGAGCAGCCAGGAGAGCCAAAGTCAATTGCATGATCCTAATAACGTCGTGACGAATAGTGTTTACGCGCAGCAGGCTGTGCGATCAGCTTCGCAGTTATATCCACATCTTAATGTTATGGCATCGAATAATGTGAACGCTAGTGTAGTGCCGCAACGACAACAACAGAGACAACAACAGCAGCCACATCATCAACATCATCAACAACAACAACAGCAGCAGCAACAGCCACAACAACAGATTACGCAACATCAAACTACGGTCTCTATTCCTCCCGGGTGGAAAAGGATTTGCACTAATGGAGTCATCATATATATCAGGTAAATGATTAAATCATTAAAATGCACTTTAAATTAATATTATTTTCATCATCCTCTTGAAATATAAAAGCAATTTTTGAGGTTATGTTCGGGGATATTGAACCTCATTAATGATTTATATCATTTATATATTGCGTGTTTTTTTCGGTGGTAAATAATTGTCGTGAATTCTATAAATAGAAAATTTTCTCCAGTAAATTTAAAATGTCGAGGGAAAAAATGGAAAAAAAAATAAAAAGTGACACTCTGCTTTGATCTTTTTCGATTGAGCTGTCTTTGCAAAAGCCACAGAACAAAAAAGTCCAGAAGGTGACTTTGACAATCTCGTTCGGTGGTCCCTTGAGATTTTTCTCGCCTCTGCTCTTCTCTCTCTCTCTCTTTCTCTCGTGGCAATTCTAACTTCCCAACGCTTAACCTCAACGTTAAATCATATTATTTTCAGCATTACCTCTCTATCTCGTTTCTCTTGGGGATTAGTTGCTATTAAATTTGTCTCTTTATCGAGACCTTGATGTATTACAATCGAGAGAGAACAAAGTTTGAGTGAGTGAGAGAATTTATTTTCTCTGAGATTTTTGAAAAAACAAATAAGTTCTTGCAGTAATTGGTGCACTTACCCAAATTATTTATAATTTTCCATTTATTCAAATTTTTTTATATAGTAAAATTTGTATTTCGGGCGATTCAGAAAATACGTAACGCTAAAATTTTTTTTTCCACTCGAAATGTCACGAAATTGATTATTGATTTTTTCGCCTATGATATCCAATTAATTTCACGTGTGTCGGTGTTAAAAATATTAAAGTTAGTGGAACACGTGGTTATTATGTAAGATAAAAATCTTTGGATTATAATAGAAAAAGATGAAGGGGGTCGGGAAAAAAAAGGAAAAGACAGAGAAATTAATCGTTTGTTAGCGTCATTTAAATGGCAAGAGTATATATAAGGGTCAGAATAGTGTGTGGGTCAAATATAGAGTGATGGTGCTCAGCTAGAAGAAGGGGTAGTGGTGGGGGAGGGGGGATAAGTATAAAATCAGAAGGCAAGAGATGCTGTGGTGTGCTGGAGAACAGTTTGCCGAATGTTGAAGGATGATTGCGTAACCGGTGAACCACCGATGCGGCCGTATGGCGATTACGCAAAGGCAAACGTGATAATTAATTGCTTGGATTCTCCTCTGTTTAACGATCCATCGAGTTGTGTTCCTCTTATGGACGCAAGTAAAATTGCAGCATTCAAAAACACATTGCCGTCAATTTTACATTTCAAAAAAATATTTAAAAGAAAAAAAATAACAGTGACTTTTTTTTTAATCTGTCATTCCAATTATATTGAAACCGTACGAGACTTCAGCGTCTTGAATTTATGTAAAAATAATTCTTGTTTTGAAATACCAAAAGTTATAGATATAATTATTAGGTACTCAGTTATTTTTTTTTAAGAAGAATTTAAAACATTTTTTTATATTTAAATAAATTTTTTCCCAAATTTTTTACAAAAATTACTCGAGAGTAACGCGAATTTTTTTTATCAACTTTTAATAGTCAGCGTCCCCATCCGCCTGTTTTAGAAAATCAAAAAATTGAAAAAAGTCCGATTAAAAGATTCACAACTTGAATAATTTTTAAATTGTGATGTTTAAAAATAATGTTAGTATTTATTATTATTGTTATTATTAATATTATTATTGTTGTTATTATTACTATTATTATTAATATTAATATTTGTTACTTTTATGATTATTAGTATTTCTATTTTTATTATTATTATATGTTGCTATTTTATTACTATTAATTGTTTTAATTAATTTCAATCGATTGGAAATTTTATTTAATAATTTATTTATTTAGAAATATAAATAATTAAAAGGAGAAAGAATGAAAACCATTTTTATTTCGTATAAGAGTGAATATTATTGAGAGAAGATTGGAATTCTTTTTTTTTATATATGTATATAATTTGAAGAATGACGCAAGGTGTTTTTTTCGTCAGATGAATTAAAAAATTTTTCTTTGTTTCTTGAAAGCACACTAATTTCGGTGAATTACAAGGCGAAAATAGTCGATGACTTAATGGGAAATACCACGTAGTTTAGAAAATGAACCAAGGTCAGATTGACGTTCGTAACTTCATGTATAAAAAGAGCGTGCGCGATTGGGTGTATAAACGAAAATTAATTTTAATTTTGAAAGAGAGGAAAACACGCAGCATTGAATATATATATATATACATTTAACTGCGGCTTCATTTTATAAATCGTTTAGACTTTTTTTTTATGTTTTATTTCATTTTTAGTTTATTATTCATTTATTCATGTGAATTTATTTTTGACATGGATTTTTATTCCTGTTTTTATTACTATACAGTAATTTTTCTCTCGCATTAATGGAAATAACATTTTTTTTCTCTTTTCAAATATTGAAAAAAAAATTTTTGTTTTTGATCGTATAAATGTAAAAAAGAGAAGTAATAATTTGTTTTTAAAATTAAAATACCAAACATTAAATTTTAATTTCCTGTTAGTTGAAAATTGTACAGATTATCGGTAAAATATCGCGCTGATAAAAAAAAAATAAAAAAAAAACAATAATAAACGAGAATTTTTTTTTCCGAATAAAATTTCCATTTTAACAATTTTTGTGTAATAAAATATTTAATAAAATTTATAATTTATTTATTTAATAAGTAAACAGGCTCAAGGTTGTTGTATAATAATAATAATAATAATAATAATGAATGTAATAAATAATAATAAATAAAAATAATAAAAATAATAATGAAAATTAATAATTGTAAAATA
>JUFY01032456.1:53653-65718 GCA_001855655.1 Leptopilina clavipes
TTAATAATTGTAAAATAGCAAAAATAGTAATGATTCAAAAATGGCCTCGAGGATAAGGTAATATAATAAATAATAATAAATAATAATATATAATAATAATAAAATAATAATAACAATAATAATAATAATAATGTAAAAAAAATTTTTTTACTTTGCTTAATTTTATGTTAAATTTTTTTGTTCATTTTGAAATTAAATATTTAATTGAATTTATTGTCACGCGTTTCATATATATGGGAAATAAAATTATTTATTAAAGACTATTATTTTTTATTGAGTATATTATATTGCTTGAGGGGAAAATAATTAAAAAGTGAGAAAAAAAAGAAAATTTTTTTTTTTTTTTAAACAATGAAAATTGAAGAGACTTTGAACTCGCAGACACAATGTCGCGATATCGATGAGAGAATTCGGCGGACGTACGCTTGATACGAGAGGCACTATTGATCGTATTCGCTCTCGCTGCGCAATAGTGAATATCTACGTCGTTATCGTCACCGACCTGGCGTTCAATTGCATTTACCTATGGCTTTTTGCGCTTTAGAGCAACGCATTTTCCACCGCGAATTTTCGCTTCATGCGGATGTTATCCACGCTGTTCGCGTAATGAACGCGTGCGCTCTTTAGATCCTCGAGATTAGGTTCCTTTTACCACATACCCACACTGCATCACACTACACAGAGCCTTCACTCGTAAATTTTCCCTCAAGTTTAATTAGTTTTGCCGATAATTAAAATGTAATTAAAATATTTACTACACATTTTTTCCATTATAGTATTCACTGTTTAATACCTCCCTCTCCCCAATATTTCGTCACGGACATTATTTATTGATCGAGAAAAAAAATTACAACAAATTGGATTGTTTTTTATTGGAAAAATTCCACAAAAAATGCTTTTTGTATATTTTTTTTCATTTAAACAGGAAATATATTATTTTAAGTTTAAATTTAATTTTTAATATAAATTGAAACTTTATTTCAAGACCTTGAGATTATTATACATGTTTGTTTTATTTTTTCTTTATCAATAATTGACGTTTATTGTGTTTTTTTCTCTCGACGATAATATTAAAAACATTTTCCACTTTAAAAGTTATTAAACTATTAGAATTTATTTAAAAACAATGATAATTTGTATTTATTATTTTATCGTATTAGTATAAAATTTGGAAATTATTTTCTCCTTTTGAGGAAAATTTTTATGTTATGTTAGCTTGTTGACCTTTGACTATTGACCTAATTTTTGAGGTTACGTCGACTTCTGCACCAGCGTCTTGTGACCTTAATTTTTGGGTTATGTTTGCCTCTTGATCTTTGACATTTGACCTGAAAAATAAAATTATATGTTGACCTTTAAATCATGAACCTAAATTTTAAGGTTATGTTCGCATTTTATTTTTAACTTTGAAGCTCTATTATTGTTGTCATGTGATTTTGGACCTAATTTTTAAGGTTATGTTCGCTCCCACAGAAGTGACATAGACAAAATTTTTTGGTTCTTTTAATTTTGACCTGAAAAATAAATACATGTTGTAATTGACCTAAGTTTTAAGGTTGTTCTCCATTTTGATGTCACTTTATATTTTATAATTCACCTAAATTTTCAATTTGCCTTCCTCTTGACCTGCTATTTAAATTTTCTGCTACGTTGGCAAATTTTTCAAAAAGTGAAGTAGTGACTAAAAAATTTTCTTTCCCATCAGAAAATTTTTTTTGCGATTTACTTTTTTTTTTTTTGTAAAAATGAGGGTAATAGCTTTGTGTAGCCAATGATTCGATTTAGATTGGTGCAAGACTGATTCGATCACATACCACGAGGCTCTTCATGTCTTGATGTGTATATATATATATATTTCCAACCAATGATTGATCCCCTCCGATCGACCATCCATGGATACACATTTATCTGTGTGGCCGTTCGTCCATTGCTTGACTGAAAATTCACTGATCCGAATACTCATCGCAAAACGCGGCTGACGGCACGGCTTGACGTGTCTCCATTTAAATCAGCGAAACCACCTACGCACACAAACCTGAAATGCCGATTTTTCCCTTTCAATTTGATAAATTGCAAACCTCTCGTTTGCCATTCGCTTTGCGCTTCACCTACTATACCTAGTTTATAATATCGATTCAATAACATTCTATTAGAACTGAGAGTATTATTAATAAACATGCGAGAGAATGTATATTTATTTTTATGCAATTATCTTCTCTTTATACTCCTGGAATTATTTCTTTCTTTGTCTGGGTGGAAATATTTTGATCTGGTGCTACTATGTAGAATTAAACACTCGGCCCGGGTGGAGCCAGGCCTGAACCCTATTAGGTCCTGATTGTAATCGAAATGCAATAGAGGCACAGGTCAGGGAGTGCAACCTGATTAGGACGACTGGTCGAAGCCCTATTTCCGCCCTATTAAAATTATGCCTTGATAGAGCCAGGACGGACCCCAATCGGGCACTGTGTGTCGCATTTGACACGGAAACATATCGGGGAGTCGGAAAATTGCTCTGGACAATTTCTAACTTGTCCCTAAACTGGATGAAACACAATCCGACCTGGGGCTCATCTGGCTCTATCAGGGCTAAAATAGGGCCTCAACTAGGTCAAGGTCAAAATTTCCAGCCCGGTATTTTTATCTACTTTCAATATATGACTTCATTAGATATAAATACTGTATTAATTGAAAAACTCCCCGTAAAAAAAAGGAATTTTTTTAAAAAGGTTGCATTTAGTAAAAATAAACCAGCGTATATTCAATAATAATCCCCTTTGTTTGGAGTAGAATAGAATCGAGGTAGAAATAGCGCAGTGCTGCTGAGAGTAACGCGGGGCTTTTACATCGATCGCCTTAAAATAAGTACGCTTGATATATATGTATATATATATATATATACATATATATATGTATATATAACGTGCTCGTCACATTCTATTTGAGTGCTTTTAACATTTAGTTATATCCCCGAGTTTGTTCGCGAGATTCTCTTTATGTAGATGTTTTATCCAACGACATTTCAATTCAATTTTAACCTTTTCCAACGTTGAGGCGATTATTTTTAATTCCTTAAAATTTTCAACAACTTCTCTCTCGTCTTTTTCCATAAATTGGTTGACGTCATTACTTATTCAACTAAAAAAAAAAAAGAAAAAAAAATCATTTTACACATTGTAGAAAATTAATTTTTTCCTCCATTTATTTTCTTTAATAATTTTCTACTTTTGCATCTATTTGTTAATATTTTGCAAATTGACAAATGTTTATTTCCTTTGAATTGTAAATAGAAAATAAAAAAAATTTCCAGTTAAGGAGAATCGAACCATGGGCGGAGAATTCACAGGCTTGGTACTGTTCCACTAAGCCGGTGCATAATTTGTCCAAAAGTGCAAATTATTATATTTAAAATCGCCTGAATAATAATAATAATAAATAATTCTACTAAATGTGGCTTAATAGGTTAAGTTTTGAAATTTTGGAGTCAAGAAGCATTGACATAAAATGACAAACTAAATTAAAAGGAATGTGGCGCGGGGTAATAGAAAGTAGATTGAGGAGTTGAGACAAGATTCGCTTTTGGCAGATCGACTCTAATTACACGCAGGAGCGACCCACGCAGCGAGCAAGTAACACGATCGTTTGTGTTCTCATTAATAATTACTGTACAAGGAGACTCGATGCACGTCACGATGACGGTTATAATTAGTGGCTGCTACATAGAGGGTTGAGGGCGAACGCGCACGGTGTACATGAGTCGTCGGTTGAAACGGGTAATGAGTTTTGCAAGACTTAGGTATACTATCTTCTAAGTTTCCACCACCCGCACCTTACAATAATTTACCGTCTATGTACAACTATATAAAACACTAACAACTACATTATTTATAAGCCTGTCGGTATCTTTCATCTAACCCTCTATTTCGATTATGTCAATATGCTCGTTGTGTAAAGCCACAATTATACTAATATGTATAGTATTATATACCATAATTTGTTTCGTGTTATCAAAGTTCGGGTTAATATTCAGTTTAAATGGTTGCTATGGAAACGGCTACTATGGCAACCGTTGCTATGGTAGCGGTTGCTATAGAAGTTTTCTTTTTTAGAATCGATGGTTGCTATGGAAACGGTTACTATGGCAACGGTTGCTATGGGAACGGCTACTATGGCAACCGTTGCTATGAAAACGGCTACTATGGCAACCGTTGCTATGGAAGCGGTTACTATGGCAGCAGTTGCTATGGAAACTGGTACTATGGCAACCGTTGCTATGGTAGCGGTTGCTATAGAAATTGCTACTATTGTAACGGTTGCTATGAAAGCAATTATTAATTTAATAATTTCGTTACTAATAACAATTAATTTTATTAAAATTTTTTTCTTGGTTGACTCATTAGTTCAAAAATTTCCACTAGATTGAATCATATAATTTAAAATTAAAAAAAAATTTAACCACGAAAAACAGTTTCTTAGGGCTAATATTATAAATCCTCCAAGGATTAATTGAATCAATTAAAAGTGGATCCAAGTAAAAATGGATTAAATTAAAAGAAATAAAATGAGAGATGTTTGATTAGATCAGTCGAGAGAGAGAGAGAGACTTTGTCTTTGAAAGGAACCGTCCTGAAATTGAATTAATCAACGATTGTAGATTTCATTCTGAAGGGTTGGTGATGATCAGTATACCAATTTGAGTGTAAATTAACTTAGGAAGTTGAAAAAAAAATGTAATTGAATTGAATATATAATTTTTATCAGTAAATTTTTAAAAGAAAATTTTTTTCATACATAACGTATGAATTAAAAATTTATTATGAGGAGAAAAGATATAGTATATTTGGGAAAAATTTTTATAATACACATTAGATATTATGAGTTGGGAATATACGTACTTTGTACAGAGGTGGTTATTTCATGTGAATAGCGATAACATTTTCGTAGCATTTAGTTAATGGATTCTCGCTTGGCGTTTTCGTATAATAACTATATATATATGAGCTCGTACAAAACGCAGCCTGCAGGATCATTACGAGAATACACCGTGCGTTCACTTTATACGAAAGCATCGCAGGCGTGACGTGGAGGTCTCTCTGTACATTCTCCTTTCTTGCTCTCTCTCTCTCTCTCTCTCTCATCCCCTTGCCACCACTTATTAACCCCTAATGTGTCCCATAATACCGACAAAACTTATGTATATAATATATATATATAATATGAATTTGTGTATATATATATATATATATATAATATTATACATGTCGAGTGGCTTGGCTTTATTATCACCCTTGACTGCCGACGCCATTGTGGTTTTGCAGTTTTCTCAAACGTTTCGCGGGGTACTAAAACCTGCTACACTTTGAACTTGAAGGCGTATAATAAAACGGTCAGTTAAATTAAATTCGCGTTACGGCAAAGCGCTCTCGACTTTAGGATGATATACGTTTTAATGAGAACAAAGTAACGACCGTTGAACACAGATTTTAAAAAATTCACTCCTTTTTTTATAGTCCCCACCCTCTCTCATTCTCGGACTATAAATTTTCGAAACGAATTCTCATGAAATAATATTCATATCCTAATATATATTTTGAAAATATACATTTTGTTACATATATTTCGGCAAATTATTGTTAATTGCAAAATATTGGTCAATATTGAGAAATAAATCATATATTGCGCTTTTTTGTTTTTTAGTCAATTCTATTGAAAATAAAACGAGCTTTTAAATGTTGAAAATAAAACGAGCTTTTAAATGTTGGTTAAAAATTGAAAAATAAATTAAACTTTTTGTTTAAGACTTTTGACCTATATTTTAAGGTTATGTTTACCTATTACCCTCTGACCTTTTATCTTATTTTTAAAGATTGTGTTCGTTTATTGATCCAAATTTTTAAGTTACTTTTACACTTCTGAATATTATGTTACGTTTAAAAGTGTCTTTTTTTATACTTTTGATAACGCTTGATCAATTTTTTGACCTAAAATAAACAGTATGTATATTCTAATGTAGTAAAACACTATATTATACTTGCTAATCTCTCCCATATTCACCCTTTCAATCAAACGTATTAAAATGTAAATATAATTGTTACGTGTTTATATATGTACGAATGCATAATAGTTTATGAATATGAATATTCTTCTTTCGGAAAAAAACTGATGAATTGTTATTTGAAAATACTAAAACTATGCATTTTTACTAAATTCTTTCATTGTTGACTTTAAAATATTTGAAATTTTGCAATCGTAAGCCCCTTGTATTTTTCCGCGTGAGGTTATGATCTTCTCGTTTTACTCTAGACTATTTGGAGAAATAGCAAAAGGGAAGAAGAGTATAGGTGAACGTATGTATCCTAAAAACATGCCATATCAGCTACTCCACTCGATATGCCTATTATGGGTGTTCCGGTGTATATATATATAGTGTAGGAACTTTGCTTGTTCGACTAGTTGGCACGTTCAATGCTGCATACGTAACCAGGAAGCGTTCATTACCACTCCAACAGAAACAGCTTCACTGTAATGACAAAATAATTACTGTGCGCTTCTCTATTTTATGACAAAATCATTCTCTTACTGAATAATATCCATTGTTACTTATTATCCAGCTTTAACTCATTGTTTATTCTTCTTTTATTATCTGATATTTAATTATGTTCCTTTTTCACATACATTGTGGTTGGAATTTTTTTTCCTCTTTTTATATAATATATATATACATTCCTGTGCAGAAATTTATTTAGAAAAAAAAAATTTATTATTGGAAAAATTTTATTAAATTTGTTTCATTTCGTCTTTACTTTCTCGTTTTTTTTTAGATTTGTCGTCAATTATTTTTGAATTGGGTTTTTAATAGTTTATGAGATTATAAAAAGAAGGGTGTCTTCTTTATGGGTTGATAATTTACACTGTTCGCTCCAATGTGCGCTGCTAATTTTAGCGCATGTTTCCTTATCCCTTGTATTTAAAGTTTATATATATTTGTTGGAATGATATTTATGTGAACCTTTTTCGTGCGGGCAGATATAGCTTTGATAATTTCTAATGAACACGGGAAATGAGTGCAACTAGAGAGAGAAAACGTAGCATCGTTACACGTTTGAGAATTGGTTGCCTTATCGCTTTTGCACTCCCAAGTGTGATACCACCATTGGCAATAAGTCCCATTCGTGACCGTGGGAATGAATGTACTATATACATATTTAGCAAAGGAAAGTAGAAAAAAGGCACAAAAACGAAAAAAAAAGATTTATTTTTCTTCTAGGAAAATTTTATACCATTGTTTCAGTTTGTCCCATTTAATATTGGATTTTTATAAATGCCTTTGTCTAGAAATGAGAAAAACTATCCTGCGCCTTGTCAGGCGCTAGGTAGCCTAACCGCGCCAGATTAAAAGGGGAAAACTTGCCACATTTGTAAAAATGTGTCAGTATAGGTACCCGTGCAGAAATTTACCCACTTGGTCCTACCTGAAATAGGGCTCTATCAAGGGTCTAACTAGTTTTCCTAGTTTCTTGCAAGGCCCTTGTTAGAGCCCTAATTTAAATAGGGAAAAGTGGGTCAATTTCTGCACGGGTAGTAAATGTAAAATTTGACCAGATAGAATTCATTATTTTAACAATAAGTAGTAATAACAAAATTGATCTTATTTGAGAACCAATAGTAAAAAAATATTTAGTCAGACAGGACTGTTAAATTTTTCAAAATTTTAATACCAGTAGTAAAAGTTACTTTTCGTCAGACAATGATTTTAGACGTTTTGGATTCTAATATTCTTTGCATCAGTAGTAAGAGTAAGTATTTAGTTAGTAAATACATATTTAGTTTGTAAAAATTGCTTTAGTGGTAAAAGTAAGTTTTGGTCAGACATAAATATTTACTATCTGGGATATTTAATTTTTGTTGGAACAGTAACGCACAGTCAGACTATGATTCTTGTTATTCTTGTATTCAGTAGTAGAAAACAGTTTTAGTCAGACAACTTGAATTCCCCATAATCGCAGTGATAGTAGTAAAGGTAAGGACTTGGTCAGACAAAAACAATATTTTAGTGATTAGTAGTAAAAGTCAGTTTTACTCAGTCAGGTGTCAGGATTTTAGTACCAAGTAGTAAAAACAAGTTTTAGTCAGACAGAAGGAGTATTTTGGTAATTAGTTCTAACTGTTAGTCTCAGTCAGCCAAATTTTTAATTCTTGTTATTTTAGTATCAGTAGTAGAAGTACGTTTTAGTCAGACATATCTTCTAAATTATTTCTTCCAATTTTAATTGTTTTTAATTTTTCCAATTGAACTATCAGTAGTAAATGTAAGTTTTGCTATATTTATATTTACTTTATTTATATTTCAAGAAAAAGTTAATTAACATTCGCTGATGATTAGGAATGATATGTTACTAATTGTAAGTTATTATAGATTCATCCTTTGATAGCGATTCATATAATTGCTTGAGGTTTAGCCTACACGTAATAACATGGATTCCGTTGTGATATTCGTGGTATTTTGAAATTATCTATCGCGCACTATCTATTATTAATCTATTTATCACACCTGTTAATCCAATACCATTATCATTACATAATATTTAATTTACTTAAACAGTCTTTGATGATTTTCTCTCTAAATTTCAATTAGTAAAAATTTTAACTAATTTGAATTAGTGACTCACTTTTTGCTTTTGAATTAGTTAAATTTTACTAATAAATAATAAAAAAAAATTTTCGACTAATTTATTAGTAAATTTTAACTAATTCAAAAGCAAAAAGTGAGTCGCTAATTCAAATTAGTTAAAATTTTTACTAATTCAAATTTAGAGAGTTATTCGCCTAAACCAAATAAAGTTTTCAAAATAAATCTTTTATTTACAGTCTCTATTCATGCCTCAAAAATGACGATAAATTAATTAACTACAACTACGAGAAAAGTTAACTGTAGATTGTGTTTATATATATATATATATATAAAATTTAATTTTCCATAAAAAGAGAAAATGAATAGAAGCGAAATTTTTCACTGCGGTTAAATTTTTGTGTTGATTCAATTATAAAAGATGTTGAACTAAATATTTATTTATTAGATAGTTTTTCAGACTAAGTTTAAAGAAAATATTTTTCAACTCAATATAAACCTGTATGTTCAAAAATAAACTTCATATTCTCTGCAATTAGAATTTAATTAAATGTTTAAAATTTATGTTATTCTTCTATTTGCATATAGAAATGTTATACTTGTCACAAAAAACAAAAAGCAAAAAGAAAAATGAAAAGTAAAAAAATAAAATGATGAAAAGATAACAAAGAAATACAATAACCTGTCGTAAATGTCATCATACATTTACGTGAATGTCTTGAAAAACTTTTAAATTAAAGGACAATAATTATTCAAAAATATAATTTTCTGAATAATCTTGCTTCTCTCTCTCTCTCTCTCTCTCTCTCTTGTTTAAGAGTTGAGAAAATACAACTCTTCCATGTCATTAAAACTTGAGCAATTAACAATTTGACATTTGAAAACTCCTGGTGTTTCATTTCACAATTATTTCAATTAGTAAATGAAATTATTTCGTGTCAAAGAAATTGAAATTTTAGCTTGTTTTTCTACATATATATATATAATTATGTAATTGTTGAAGTTATGAAAACAAAATGATTCATCATTTCACTTGCTTATCTAATATATGTCATTCGAACGTTGAAGTTGGAACTTGGATCGATTAACTCTTGAGATAGAGTTTATCCACTGAACCGTGGTGGAGAAACTAGTCCTAAATTGTACGCTGAATATACACGCTTCATCGTGCACATGGTTATTCTAAGGCTTAACAACAAAAGCTGACGAAATTTACATATAGGAGCGAACGTAAATACGTCGATAAAAAAATATTTTCAATTTCGAACTGAGTGTCGAGTATTTGAATGTAATTTGTCTTTTAAATTCAGTGTATGAATGTTAATTTTACTAGTAGTACTAAAATTGGGAAATTTTAAACATTTTTGTCTGAGGAATTTACTTTTACTACTGTGATAAACTTAGTGAAAATTAAAACCTGAAGTATTAATATTAAGATTTTAAGAAAATAAAACTCTGACTAACATATGATATAAAAGATAAATATTAATAACTTCCGTACGTCTGACTAAAATTTACTTTTACTACTGATACTAACCAACTAAATCTTAACCGTTAGAAACTGTCTGACTGAACGTAACTTTCACTACTGATGCAAAAATTAAAAGAATTTACAACGTCTGGACTGTCTAAAACTTATTTTCACTAGTTATACTAAAAATAAAATAATAAAACGTTCAAGTAACGAATCTGAGTGATAAAAAAATTATTTATAAGAACATAATTGAAAATTCCTTAAAATTCTATTCTAGATGATAATTCTTTTTTATTTTTGTAAATGTCAAATAATTTCTACAATTTATTCTTTACTTTCTAAATGTGAATAAGTAAAAGTTTTAATATTTTTAATAATTTT
This sequence comes from Leptopilina clavipes, assembly GCA_001855655.1. Taxonomy (NCBI): domain Eukaryota; kingdom Metazoa; phylum Arthropoda; class Insecta; order Hymenoptera; family Figitidae; genus Leptopilina; species Leptopilina clavipes. The sequence goes on from JUFY01032456.1 coordinate 64,138, forward strand.
TACTGGTGACTGACTTTTTGCTTTTGAATTAGTTAAATACTAATAATAAATTTAAAACAAAAATTCTACTTACTTATTATTAGTAAATTTTCACTAATTCAAAAGTAAAAAGTCATTCACTAATTCAAATTAGTTGAAATTTTTACTAATTCACATTTTTAAAGTAAATTAGGAATTTTTTACTTTGTTCGTGTGATATATATGGAGGGATATGTAGAAAATTTGCCAAACTCAGATGAATGACCTTTCAGAGTTGCTCTCTCGAGTTGGGAAGCTTTCACGCACCAATCGTTAATATTCTATTGACACAAACTCTCTTAAACTGTCAAAAGTTCATTCAGATCGTATAAGATCTAAAAACTCTCTCTACTTATTATTTTCGCTGAGTCATGAACAAGCAAAAAGATGAGTGCATCACGCATTTTCATGGCATAATATTCAGGAGAGAAATTTATTTTCTCTAAAGTACAAAAGGTGAGAGAGAGAGAGAGAGAGAAAGAGAGGAGAAAACTGTAAAGCTCTAGTAGTAATGGTCATGCTTTGGTCAGGCAGCACACGATAATGCCTTTGTTACTCTTTTTTTTCGAGCCTGCAAGTCCAAACTTTTTGAGATACGATCATTCGCCGCGTTTATATTTAATTTCTTATGAAACACTGAAGATCGTGTTTTAAACTTGACATTTTAATTACTTCCACACACGTACTGCTCGTGGATTATAAATGTAGCGTGTTGAGGTTCTGCTATTGTTAGTTTATTAATGTTCAGGTTCAGTAATTTTTTTTATTTTTGAAGAAAGTATTTCAAAAGTCTCTGAAAATTTTATTCTTCTTTTAAGAGTATAAAAGAGACTGGGAACGCTTGATACAATTTCGAGTAGTAACGGTTTATTTAGGTCAGGCAAAATGGTCAATTTTGAGCAATTTAGAAAAATCAGTAGCATAAGTCATTTTTTAGTCAGACATAATAACATGAAATCTTTGTTTTAGTAGTAAGAGTCCACTTAAGTCAGACAAAGTAATAAATTTTTAATATATTAGTAGTATAAGTCAATTTTCAATCAACCATAATAACTTGAAAATTTTAAATATTCACCTTAGTAGTATAATAAGTCAGTGTGTTCAGTCTGAAAAAACAGCCAGAACAACTTTTTTGTCTGACTTAATTGGATTCTTACTACTTAGACATAAATTTCAAGTTATGTCTGACTGAAAACTGACTTTTACTACTAATATTTAAAATTAATTAAAATTAATTAATTTTAAATATTAGTTTAATATTATTAAATTAAAAAATTTCAAGTTATATCTGACTGAAAACTGACTTTTACTACTAATATTATTAAATATTAGTAGTAAAAGTAGGTTTTCAGTCAGACATTATTATTATAATATTATTAAATATTAGTAGTAAAAGTCAGTTTTCAGTCAGACCATAACTTGAAATTTTTGTCTGAAAAGTAAGAATCCACTTAAGTCAGACAAAACAGATAATTTAAAATATCAGTAGATTAGGTCAATCTTCAGTCAGACACAATAACTTAAAATATTCATCTTAGTAGTATAAGTCAGTCTTCACTCAGA
>JUFY01032469.1:10812-30240 GCA_001855655.1 Leptopilina clavipes
TATTTGTCTCAGAGCCAACTAAATTATTTATTTATTTTAAATAAAAATTTTATTTTAACCAAATAAAAAATATTATTTGAACCAAATAAAATTTATTTGTTCCAAATAAATAGTTTATTTGGCTCTGAGAATTAGTAAAAATGTTCACTACGCCTAGAAAAAAGATATATTTGTCTCAGAGCCTACTAACCTATTTATATTTGTTTCAAATAAATCTTATTTGATTCAAAGAGAAATTTTATTTGAGGCAAAAAATATTTTATTTGTGCTAAATAAAATTTTTATTTGAAATAAAATAAAAGTTAGTAGGCTCTGTGACAAATATATATACTTTTATTTGACTCAAATAAATTATATTTGAATCAAACAAAACATTTCTCTGGGTTATACACTGAAAAAAAAATTTATTTGATTCAAATAATGAATTACTTCTATTATCAAATAAATATTTACTTGAACCAAATAATTTTTATTTCAATCAAATAAACTGTAATTAAATCAATAATTTCTGTATTTGAGTCAAATACCATTTAATTGAGTCAAATAAAATTTATTTGATACAAATAAATATTTATTTGATAATAGTCAAGTAAATCATTATTTGAATCAAATAAATTTTTTTTTCAGGGTAATTTGAATTAGTGACTGAATTTTTGCTTTTAAATAAGTCAAAATTTACTAATAAATTATTTTAAAAAATGTTTCTCTATTTATTAGTAAAATTTAACTAATTCAAAAGCAAAAAGTCAACCACTAATTCAAATTAGTGAAAACTTTTACTAATTCAGATTTAGAAAGATAACTTTATAATAATACGTTACAATGGAGAAAAAATTTATTTGGTTCAAATAATCTCTCCAAATTTGAATTAGTAAAATTTGACTAATTATCAGTAGAATTCTATACTAATTGCTAAGGGCAGAATTGAGTTACTAATAATTATTAGAAATTTACCGATTCGATTAGTAAAATAAATGTTACTAATTTAATCAGTTATATAAAAATATGACATTCATCGTCAAATTTACTAATTTATCAGTTAATTTAAAAGGTTATGTTGGTATTTCTTTGGCTACCAGTATATTCACTGATTGGATCAGTAATTTTCAGAAATTCACTGATTCATTAGTTAAAACTAAATTTACTGCTTGAATTAGTAAAAATTCTGCTAATTTAAATTTAAAGAGTTAAAACTTTCGCTGTTCTACACCCAGAAAAAAGATATATTTGTCTCAGAGCCAAATAAACTATTTATTTGGAACAAATAAATTTTATTTGTTTCAAATAAATTTTCTTTGTTTCAAATAAAAATTTATTTGGTTCAAAATAAAATTTTTATTTCTGTCAAATAAAATTTTTATTTAAAACAAATAAATAATTTAGTAGATTCTGAGACAAATATACTTTTATTTAACTCAAATAAATTATAAATTTGATTCAAATAAAACATTTCTCTGTGTGTAATTTTGCAGTGTAAAATACTACTTTAATTTAGATTTTTGTTTCACAATTTTTCGAAAAAAAAAATAAATTATAAATCGAATAAGAAAATTCGAAAAGAGCAAAAGTTTACCTAACAATTCAAGATTTCCTTTTATCTTTGATTACGAATATCATGCTCGTCTTCAATATTTTCACCCGTATAACTTTATCCCTATTTGTTTTCCATTCGATATAGAATTTCGCCAGAAGGACTTTTCTCTCGTCCTGCATTCGTCAAAGTATGTGTTTCACCAGTGCTGCTATATGTATATATTCTACAGAAGCGCCAACTCGAATGGTAGATATATATCATGTGAGTAAATAAACAGCTTCAAAATTAAACCCAGGACTAGTTTCACATTCTCTCTCTCTCTCTCTCTCTCTCTCTCTCTCTCTCTTTTTTAAATCCCTCTTTCTCTAGTTTCCACTTCGATTTCGTGAATTGTTACCACGAAAGAGGGAAAAGGAGAGAAAAAGAGAGAGAAAAAGAGAGAGAGAAAAAAAAGAGAGAGAGAGAGAGAGGAAATAAGAATTAAGGGGAAAGGGGCAACTGAGCACTCTAACAGTTAAGGGCACCCTTGATTCTGGGCTTGGAGCCAGGTAGAAAAAAGAAAAATATGACGAGCTTGGAGAAATTAAAAAACGGAGGGAAAATAGAACTGCGAATTAACCGGAAAGCCGCGAGGCTTCGTCACAGGCTACTGCGTGGTTAAAAGTACATACACAGTCTTGTTTACGGTTAAACAATGACTTTTGAAAAAATATTTCCCAAAATTACCAACAGAGAATTTTTTTTTCCCAAGGTGTTGCGGATTTTTAACATATGGAAGTATTTACTGACACCACAAAAATTTACCATCATCAGTGACAATAATTGTGACGTACTCTGGAAAAAGGAATCTTGGAAGCAAAAATAAATGCACTTAGCGACTAAAGCTCTTCAGTGTACCAAATTTCCACTGAAATTCAGTCGCATGTCACTGAAAATTAGTAAAACTATTACAAACATTCAAATCTGTTTTACCGATTGCTGGTAAAACAGATTTGAATCAGTATAATAATTTCACTGGTTTTCAGTGACATACGACTGAATTTCAGTGAAAATTTTACTGAAGTGCTTCAGAGTCGCTAAATTCCAGCTATTTCATCAGTGAAATTTCACTGATTCAAATTTAGAGAGTAGAATAATAAGTTCCACTTATTCAGATTTAGAGAGTAAGGTTATGTTTGTATTTTTTCGAGTAAAAATACAGAAAGAGGATGCTAATACAGTGATGTAATATTCCAATGATCCATCACATTCGAAATATTTAATAAAAACTGATTTCGATTTTACGTACAATGAAAAAAAGATTTTTTTTTATTCAAATAATGAATGACTATTATCAAATAAATATTCATTTGTGCGAAATCAATTTTAAGTCACAAGTTTTGATTCAAATAGAAAAATTATTATTTCACTTACAGTTTATTTGATTTAAATAAAAATTATTTGCACAGAAAAAACAAAGTCTGACTCCACTTACATCTGAAAATCTATATGACTGAAAATTAGACAATTTTTTGGCTTAAAATAATTTTAAGTTCACATTTAGTTTTAAAATCATACCATAAAGGCTGAATTTCAGTTAAAATTCAGTATTATGTAAGTGGTTTCAGTTCAAAGTGGACTGAAATCAAGATTTATTTTTTACAGTGTGGTTCAGTAAATATTTGCGATGACAAGTAATTCATTATTTGGATCGAATAAATTTTTTTTCAGTGTATATAATTAAAAGAAGAAACTTTCACTAACAAGCAAAAATCTACTATCACATAACCTAATTCGTTTTCTGGTCCTATTCTTCGAAGCTGAAAACTTTTATGAAAAAAAAACAATAGTAACGATGGGGAAAAAAAGAACACTGTCAGTTCTTATCTATGAAGAATGACATTTCAGAGCAACTTGACGATAACAGACTTAGTTGTATTATATTATAACTTAATTTTAGAGTGAAAACAACACTCAATTTATCAAGAACGTTGATGAAGTGCTTCATTGGCCTTTAAATCTTATAACAACTGCCATTTAGTGAAGAGGAACACCTTCGAAAGTTACTGAAGACAAGAATGACGTGAAATAATATATATGCAAAAACTTTTACTCTCTTGTTCTATATGAAGCACAAGTCTGTTGTTGACGTAAAGTTGGTACTTTCTTGTTGATTGCTGATGGCTTTCGAGAGTACATGAGAGAGAGAGAGAACTTATCTCAATATATATATCTATATACACATGAAGAAGTGATTGCTTATTTCAATAAATATTTTGTACAAAAGCAATGCTTGAAAAATCGTCATATATAATAAGCTTTTCAATATTCTCTCAAATCAAAAAGTCCCTATTTTTTCATCTGTGAAATTGAAGAATCTCATTTCCCATATACGGCGGTCTTGGACAATTTTTTTTTTTTCACCACTTTTTTTGGTGTCAAGTACAAAAATACCCTTCGTCGACAGTCGTAAATGAGATTCCAAGTGCATCGACATCGTTTTACAACTTTATCCTGACTTCTTCTTCTTCTTCTTTTTCTTCTTCAATTTATTAAAATATTTCGATTGATAAAATATGAGTCCGAAATATTGATTCAAATCTGTCGAGATTTTCCAGGAGAATCATGAATTAAAAATGAAACAAATCCTTTGCAGTTAATTCTCCTTTTTTGTTCCCTGATGGAAAAACGTTGTAACGATGAGCTTATTATTAGAAAAATAAATAGACGAATTAAAACACCAAAGTAGATAATCGTGTTCATAGAAGCACAAAATTAGTAATGAAAACATATTTTTGTTTTAATCTTTCAAAGGCATTCCAGACACGTCTACCGTGATATTCTTTTATAGTTTACAGTTTATGGCTTATATAAAAAGAACTCTGCACGAATAGCGTGACTCGAAAAATAGAGGGAAAATTGCTTGAGTGAAAAATATCATTCATTTAAGCTGACTCTTAAATTTTCCTCCAAAAAAAAAAAAACTAATTCCATGTATGTACTTTTAATGCCAAATTCTTCAATTATATTTTCAATGCTAAAAAATATCCCTAAACTTACACTGAAAAAAAATTTAGTCTATTCAAATAATGAATTACTTGTCTATTATCGCAAATAAATATTTACTGAACCAAATAATTTTTATTCAAATCTAAGAATTTGTAAGTGAAATAATAATTTTTCTATTTGAATCAAATTTAGTTGACTTGATTTGGTACAAATAAATATTTATTTTATAATAGTCATTCATTATTTGAATCAAATACATTTTTTTTAGTGTAGAATAAGTTTTCCTAATTTTTATCGTCACTGGGCAAATTTCCTCAATAAAAAAATAATAAAATTATCGAATCAAAAAAGACAAATAAGAAAAGTTATCGAATGGAAAAATTTATAAAAGACCTTTGAAATTGTAAAAGCACTGAAACAAACAAAATCGAAGATGAAAGAAAATTTGAAGAATCTGTATTATTTATAATCAACGAATTTTGAAAAAAAAAGTGCAATCATCTGCGAACAATTTGTCTGAAGCGATTCTCCGATTAATAAAAAATGGAAAAAAAAGTAAACGGCGAAGTATAAGTGAAAAGAGCCTTTGACATCAAGGAAAATCCAGTTATGGCAACAGTCACGAACAATTTTCAAACAGACTGTTGTGCCTCTGGCAGTAAAATAACTCCTACTCGTCCTCTTTGCTTCCAGACTTCGCCATCGCTCAAGGATATTTCGATATTTACCCCGACATGCTGCATTGCCTGGTTATTGTCCCTTTTTCGCACTTATATACCTCTCTCATAATTCTTCTCGCTTGTATTTCTTTCCTCCAGTACTTTTCCTCTTTACCTTCATTCTCAGTGAGAGCGTTGTTCCTTTTCCCCAAGCTTTTTGATATTAGAAATTGTGACTTTACTCCTTTTTCCTGTTTGTTTGTTTCTTTTCTTCTTTCATTTTTCAGAGAGTAACGTCGTAAAACTCGTTGGAATTATCTTTCGTTATCCGCTAAGTTCAAGGGAGACAAATTCACTACAAGAATAAATGCTCAACTTGAAGGTGGAAATGTAGTGGTGGAATGCATCGGGATTTAAAGGAAGCTTGAAAGTCCAGGTTTAGGTAAACTTGAAGGTTCTACTAAAAGTGATAGATAGTAAGCCAACAAGAGTAACTTTCAAGACTTCCTGCTTAAGTTCTACACTAGCTTCAGTACTCGAAACTTTAGTCCATTTCTCGATGTTTCTACACACAACATATATATAAACATTCTAGAAATATCGAAGTTAAAATATTCATTTCTTCTTACGCAAACTTCATATCTGGTTTCAATTTTTAATTAGCTTGATTCTTCCCCTCCCCCCCCACCCAAACGAAAAAATAAAATAGAACGAAAGAACTATGAAGGAATATGCAAAATTGTTAAAACGATAAAAACTAATTATTCTCTGAATCCTTTGTGAGATTTAATATCAATTTTTCCAAATGAGAAACTTCTTCTATTTGCAGAGCTCTTAATTACTAGATTTTCATCAATGGCATTAACAAGTGAAATAAATCTTTAAATTCCCCAGAGTAACTAATTAGAAGAATTTAATGAGAACCGGAAATAATATGAATATCTTATGTTAAAATAAATTAGAGCTTGTGCTGCTAAAAAATTTAGCAACATTAGATAATAATTTAATGTAATTATTTTGAGCTACAAACTCGAGGAATTAATTAATTAATAATATAATTAAATGATTCATTTATACAAATCTTCATCAAAAATTAGGTAAAAATTTCCAATTTTTAATTTTGAAATTTTAATTAATTAAGAATAAATATCCACATAGAATGGTTATTTTTTATATGATATATTGCAGTATTTTTTCCCAATTATTAATAAACGTTCATTATTCATTAATTAGGTAATATGAGGAAATTTTATCTCAATTTAGATGAAATCTATCGATTGTCGAAATTATAACGAGAGCAATATAAAATATGTATGTTTTGAAATATTGGAATGACCATTAAAGACTTAAAAATTTTATCTCTCCTTTGAAACATTAACAAAATTTTCTTCACAATATTTAAATCAAAAAAAAAAAAAAAATTTATAGACTAAAGATGTAATTTTTACTGTAAAATAAACATTTTGGCAAATTTTCCATAATAATATGATTTGTATGCACTCATAAAAAATATTCATATTATTTTTCATTGAAACAAAAGAGAGAAATAAATAAATAAACATCTTACCTTGATTTTAGAGAATTTTATCCGACGATTTTGGTAGAAATCGACTTTCAATAATCCCCATCGGTTTTCCATTGAAACCACAAGGTTTTGCATGAACTTATTAGTTACTCTCGTGCTCTGAAATTACAATATGAAATTTCAAACTTAATTTTACTGGCATTTTGACGTGCATCACTGGCAAGTTTATTATGGATTGTGGTCACATTCTTCAAATTTGCGTATAACGCTTTAATGGGAATTTTAAATATTATTCATAACTTTATAATTATATATACCTATAAGCACATTTTCTGCTAATATAAACTATGATATAATTCAATTTTCAAACATTTCTATAAATTAACAGCTATTTCGAAATATAATTGTGTGTTAATTAACACAAATCTTCATATACAATTATGAAATATTTATCAAGGGAAAAATTGATAAATTGCGCTAATTAACGCATTTCTTAATTTCCACGTCTTATTTTGATAGTTAAGAGTGTTTTCACTCGTTAGAAAAAAAATAGGGTTATGTTTAAGACATATATTTGCAACCTGCAAGCGTGATTACAAAATCAAAATATTTAAATAGAAAATTTGTTTACTAATAGAGGTTATGTTTATATTTATGCAAAATACTTACGAAAATTAAATAATTACTGTTTGTTTTTTCAATTTTACCTTGATCAAAGAAAGAATCCACATATTGAATTCAATGTTGAAGAAATCATCGCGGTTAATTTATGTTTTAATTTTCTGTTCGTCTAACTTTATTTACAGGTAATTAAAATTTGTTTACTAACGTTCCGGATGAATGCGACTTCAAAATAATTAAAATGTTTCCCTTCTCACAGAATTTACAATAAAATAAACAATTATGTACACAAATGACAACAGCAACAAAGGACAAACCCGCCAAAACTGAGAACAATGCGCCACTACTGACATTATGAGGAACTAACATGTCGGTAAGAAAGAACAAAACATAGTGCCATATATGGGTGTTTATGAGATACTCGCCACGGAGGCGCAAATGGTAAAACAAAATAAATAAAATAAAATAAATGAAATAAATAAAATAAATAAAATAAATAGCTTTGCAAAATTATCACCTGCTAGGCACAATGACGTCACATTAAAATATTGATAAACCAATTGTTCAAGAAATTTGAGAACCTTTTGTTGTACCAGGGCATAAATAATAACGATAATTGAAAATCTTACCACAAAGGATATTTTTTCTAAGAGATGACCTTGGGAGATTTGCGAAAACAAATTGCTGTTTACACCTGATGTTTGTTTTGCCCGATGCTCTTCTTGGTATTCTTACGAGCCATCAAAGGTGGAATCTGTAAACAATGAGAAACAATCATTAAACACGACGCCATTTTGAAAAAACACGTTTGTCGCAAATATTTCCAATTTTTTTTTTTTTTTTTTCTAAATTGACACTCTTTTACGAAAAGAACATAACATACAATCACAATTACATATCTAATCACAACATGATATTCCTCCAAATATTAGAAAAACTTACCACAAATTTGCATATTTTTCTCAATTTCAGCAAAATTTTACACCGTTGATTCAACAATGAACACTTTGCTCTTATTGGAATGAATCGACTTTAGATATCTTCCATCTTGGTTATTTTCTACCTGTATGGGCAAAAAATATCGTGATCCTTGATTAGCGGGTAGATTATATCGATAAATTATGTTAAAATATTGAAAAAACATACCTTGATTAGAGAAAAATGTGTGGCATCATTTGCAGAGAACTTTTCAATACTAACGAACAAGTAGAAACACGACTTTCATCTTGGCTCTGATTGGCTGAACGAACAATGGCCGGAAACTGTAATAAAGAAATACCCCAAATTTCTTTATTACCCATAAACTTGAATTAATTATACGATATAAAAAATTTTGTCCTATCGTACATAAATTAATAATTATTATAATTATTATTACTTTTCGCTTTTAGTTAAATTTTCTAAGATAAATTAAAATATACAATTAAGTGCCAATGTTGGCTGTTCTGATTTTTGTCCGATCGTTGTGCCATCTGTTAGCAAACTGTAAAACAGGTAAACGCTCGCTGCTCATTGCTCATATGATATGAAAACCATGAAAACAAATCAAAGGTAATTCATTCAAATTGAGGTTAAGTTATCAGGAGCATTTTATAATCAATTTTTACAGTTATAAACAGTGATATTGACATAATTGTATATAAGTATTTATATATTTCGTTAATTGAAAGGTAATTATTCAATTAAATAGTTTGAAAAATGGATTTTATATACTCAGGAATTTAAATATTGTGTTTGACAATTTTTAGTACAAAAAACCAATGATGTGCCAATAAATAAATCATCAATTTTTATTGAATAAATATTAAGAAAAAATAATGGCAGCATTAATAAAGAAGAGAGCTTTGGCTGAATTTACACAAAGTCAAGTAAGTCTTATAATAATAATTTTTTTATCATTGTTTATTTACTTCCTTTGTCACTGTTTGCAGTTTCTATATATTTATTATTAATAAAAAGCCAGTTTTTTTAATTAATACTATTCTCTACTATCGAATATTTCTACAAAAATTGATTTTTTAGGTAATTAATGAACCACCTGTAAAAAAGCTAAAAACACTACGACTTTCTTTAAGCGGATCGAATAGAAATGGTGCAGGTGCCAATGGTAGTTCGGTTCTTGTTTATATAGAATGTCTGGAGAAATGTAAAGGTGGAAATGACGCCTTACAACTTCTTGTAAGAATATCTGATATTCTTTCGCAAATGATTCCTGAAGATGTTCCAACAGCTGTGAAAAAATTAGTCGAGAGATTTACAATCGAACAAGAAGCCGCTGTGAGAACAAAAATTCTCTGGGTTTTTGCCGAGCTTGGCGAAGTAACTAATGACCCTGCCGAAAAAGCTAGAATTATCAATGAAACTGCAAATCTTCTGAAAAACGAAGAATCACATCGAGTCAAGAGTCAAGGACTTGCAACTCTACTGAAACTTGGCAGTTTTAATCAGTAAACAAATTAATTCTATTTTATACATTCACTTTACAATCAAATTAATCTAATTAATGATTCAAAATTTTTTTAAAGAACTGCTGTTTTAAAAATTGCTCGTGAACATTTACCGGACACTTGGCATGGAGTACAATCAAGATGCCTGATGATAATTGGAAGATATCTTTCTGCAAATGTATCGGACGATACTTTATCTCTGGTGGGGAATTATGCTAGATCACAGGATCCACGAGTACGAGCACAAGCTTTCGAAACAATGGCAGAACTTCATTCGCACAGGGGTTGTCGATTGCCTGCAACTTTCTTCTCGGAAGCTTGCGGAGCATTAAAGGACGATTACGAAATCGTTCGTCGTGCCGTGTTGAAATTAATCTGGCTCCTGGGGAACGAGTATCCTGATCAGTAATTAAAAATCCCAACTAATAATTTTATATCTAATAATTTTCCATAAAACCAAAAAACGTTTCCTTTATTTCTAGAATGATTCCCGAACAAGAGGGAGAAGAAATACGAATGATAGACAGTGCCTTTTCGAAAATATGTGGATTAATGGGCGATTTGTCGCCTCGAGTACGAGCCTCAGCTATGTCATTATTGGGATCAATGAAAGGAGTTTCTCGACGTTATATTGAGCAAGCTTTGGATAAGAAGCCAAAAACGGTTGAGGATGAAAGTTCGGAAGTTGAGGAAAGAAGTGGCTCGTGCGGGGCATTTATTCATGGCTTAGAGGATGAATATTTGGAAGTACGAACAGCGGCTGTGGAATCATTGTGTGCTCTTTCTTTAGAGCAACCTTGTATCGCTTGCGTTTCACTCGATTTCATGGTGGATATGTTTAACGATGAAATTCAGGATGTACGATTAAAGGCTATTGAGTCGTTAAGGAAAATGTCAGCTAGCGTTACACTTCGGGAAGATCAATTGCAAACGATTTTGGGAGCTTTGGAAGATTTTTCTGGCGAAGTTCGAGAAGGTTTACACGCAACATTAGGAGCCAGTCGTCTGGCAACGCGAAATTGTCTTCAAATGTGCGTCACAAGACTTTTGGAAAATTTAACGAGATATCCACAGGATAAAGAGAGCATCAGAAGTTGTTTAGCTGAACTCGGAGCTTCTCATCCTTACCTAACTCTGCCACTCGTTCCACAAATGTTGGGAAGACATCCATTTTTCGATACTCCAGAGCCAGACGTCGATGATCCTCCCTGTATCCTTTTTGAAAACAAACAAAAATTTTTCTATCTCTAATAATTTATTATTAATGAAATATTTAATTTATTATTAATGAAATATTTCTGTTTGATTTATTTGACCTTAATTGAAAATAGATGCGAGTACGTTGGTTCTAATTTTTAATGCAGCACTTCATTGTCCCAGTATGCACGCTTTATTTACGGATCATGCAGCGAAACATTATTTATATTTACGTGACACAATGCCGCATTTGGTACCACGATTAACTCCAGTTTTAACCAAGAGACTTGGATTTGGAAAAGAGGAAATGGAAGATGAATCTAGGGATCGACGAGGAAGAGAGTTTCTTGAGAGAATGGTCACTGGAATAGAAAGAGCAAAACCAGGGGGAAAAGTTTACACTCAACTTTTGGAGGCTGCTTCCGTTGATGTTGAACGATTATCTGAAATGGATCGTCAAATGGAAGGCGCTGCTACATTTACCGCCTTGTACATAAAATGTCTTCTTCTAATTCGATCAATCATTAAAGATTTTTCTCAATCAACTTTACCATTCTCAACATCCGGTTCGAATACTTCTAGCAATATTTCCCTTCTTCTTCAACACGCACAAAAGTAAGTTCCCTTTCTTTAAATTCTCCAATAAAAAATTAACAATTCTCTCAACGAAAAAATTACTTTCAGATTACAGAGATTATTCTCAGGACTGAGTGAAGTCGACATGGCGTTAGCTTCCGACGTTTGGTTAAAAGCCCTGGCAATAGATTTGGTCCGTGTGACAAGAAGCGCAACAGGTAGTGCTCTTCCATTGACAAGACAATTTCTATCCGAGGCAGACTTACTTCCACAAGAGACAATGAAACTCCCACCATTTTCAAAGGCTCTTGTAATTCAATTACCAGCACTTGGTGAAGTAAAACCCGGCCCACTGACGAGATTGCTGATGCCTTTGCTATTGTCACCGCTTCAAATTGGTGACGAAAGACTTCCTAGACCCTCAGCGTCGACGAGATTCTGCCGAGCGATTATTGAAGAACCTCGAGGTGATGCCGATTCAGCTTTGAAATTCACCGGTGGTTTATTACTCGGAATACCAATGACGGCGAAAATTCACAATCTACGCGATTCAAGTACATTGAGAATAAAATTACGACATCCTGATCAACAGGTGCAATTATTATTGCCAAGGAAAACCGATCTAAAAGAACAAAATAGTGAACTCAAAGATTATCGATTACGAACAACCGTTCTATTTTCCCATCAAGTTTGGATGGAAGCTTGTAATGTTGAAATTTCCCTAGCGTTAATTGCCCCATCATCGACAATGTGTACCCATTCACCCCAAGACGATCCATGTGTCATTGATTTATGCAAACCAATCAAAGTGTCAATTTCACCGAAAGCTGTTAAACGGGGAATTTAATTTCCCTTTTTTGAAATTTTTCAAAATTGCGAATATTGTACAAAATATGATAAATTTCTTTGTTTTTAAATAAAAAGACATTGTAAACACAAGAATAAAAAAAAACTTACCGAAATTAAGAGAAATGTTCGTAAAATAGACTCTTCGTTTATTTTGAACTTTAAAACGTAGCGAAAACGATATTCAATTTCAGCTTCAACAAGCCGAGTCTCAGATTCTTAATATAATTAATACTAATTCCTTTTAGTTGTCGAGTAATTTTCACATTAGCGCCAGCTTGAAAATGAACTTTTTCTAGAAAAAAAAAACAGGAAAAATTGTTATTTGAAAGGTTTTTTAAAAAGAGGAAAATATATTTTTCAAATGAATTAAAAATACAATAATACTTACGCTGAAAAATCTGGCGGTTTCTGTTGTTGCTGTAGTTGTTGTTGCTGTTGTTGTTGTTGATGTTGCTGCTGCTGTTGCTGTATCGGCGAACCTTGAGCCAAACTACTGAAAGACAAACCTCCACTTTGATTTGCTAGAGATTCAAATGTATTACTACCGGTCGCTCCTCCAAATACTTTTTGCATCTGAGTTCCACCTAATGCTGGTGGACTTCCTCCCATCATCGGTGGACTTCCAAAACCTTAACAATTAAATTAAATTTATTAGAATTTTCATTTTTGACGGAAAATAATGATTGCTAAATAATTAAATTTTAAGTATATAATGGAATTTTATATTAAATTGTGCATTAAAACACAAATTACCAGGTGATGAAGGACTGCCTCCATAGGATGGAGCAGCACCAAATCCACTTCCAAAAACTGACTTTGCCTGACCAAAATCAGGACTCGCTCCAAATGCTGGTTTAGCGCCAAAAGATGGAGATTGTCCAAACACCGATGATCCACCTGTTGTTGTTCCTCCACCAAACATTGAGAAATTCGTTTCCTGTGGTTTTGCAACGGCTGCGCCACCAAACACTGACGTATTATCCTGTCCACCGCCAAAAACTGAAGGCTGCTGCGTCGAGGACATTCCAAAAATAGATGCATTCGCCGTAGGTGTTGATTTCATTCCAAAAGCAGTGCCAGTTGTGGATGAACCGCCAAATATTGAATTACCCGTTGAATTTGCAGCATTTCCAAAAACTGATGTACTCGATGGACTCTGAGCGAGTGTATTGCCACCAAATGGATTTGCATTTGGTGTACTCGGTGCTTTACCAAATATATTACCAGTAGAATTTGTTGTTCCACCACCGAAAATTGATCCCTGATTTGTTGTCTGTTCATTGCCGAATGCTGGAGTTATTACATTCGATGATGCAATGACACTGGCTTTGCCGAAATTCAATGTTGACGTTGCACTTGAATTTGCACCAAAAGCAGGTGTTGAAAATATCGTCGATGTTGGAGGTGTTTGAAAAGCATTTGCAGGCGCTGCTGTTGTTTTTGAGGGAGTTAGAGAAAGGGAGAGCATGTCAAGACCCGAGGTTGTTGAGGAAGGTAGGGAAACAGCGGGAGATGGATAATTTGGAGGTGGAGTGGAGACAACAACAGAACTTGGCGTCGAAGCAGAAGTTGGTGATGCTAAACTTGAGGCGAGAATTGGACTCGAAATGGAAGCCGATTTGGAAACTATAACTGAACTTGCGACACTTGATGAAGTATTTGGACTCGAAAGAGGACTCGGGGCGGGAGTTAAATTTAGCGTCGAAATTGAAGTAATTACGGGAGTTGAATAATTTGAGGAAACTGGTGTTGAACCCGTAACTTGAGGATTTAGAACCGTTGTACTTGATACTGGAATTGAACTCAAAGCTGGTACACCTGGACTGGATACACTAGAACTACCTCCAAAAATACTTCCACTTTTTCCAAAAGTCGTTCCAGTGTTTGCAAAAGTATTCGTTCCAAAAATACTTCCCGTCGATGATGCAATTGGAGCAGTAGTTGGAGTACTTCCTCCCGATGTTCCAAAAATGCTGGCATTTCCAAAATTACTTGCAACGGTAGTACCAAATGTATTTGCTCCAGATGTTGCAAAAGTATTAGCAACTGAAGTTCCAAACGACGTGGGAGTTGATGGTGCACTTGATGCAGGAGTCGCAAAATTATTCACCGCATTGTTTCCAAATGTATTAGTTCCAAGTGTTCCAAAAGTACTGGCCGGGGGAATTCCAAAAGTACTTGCACCACTGTTTCCAAAATTGCTCGTTACAGAAGGTAAATTTGTTCCAGAATTTTCAAAAATATTCGCTGCCTTTCCAAAATTAATGCTAGACATGGCAGGTGTCGTTTGATTGACAGGGACATTTCTCGCCTCTGAAATTGGAGTAATTGTCAATCCCGATTGTGAAAGATTCAAACCTCCTAGATCAAGATTTGACTTTTCTTCTGGTTTCGAAGCAAATGAAAATGCAGGTTTGGAAGTGAAAGAAAAATTTTGCGCCACTGTTGACGCGGGAGTTTGTAAACTAAATGTTGATTGAATTTGCGGAGTTACGAGATTATTTCCCGCATTACCAGCAGAAAAATTAAGTCCCGAAATCTCTGATGTTTTTCCCAATAGTGTACTTTCCTTTTCAATCACAGGTTTTTCTTCCTTTGAAATACTCTTCTCCTCTGTCTTTTGACCGAAACTGATTGCCTCAACTTTCGGGAAAGGTTTAACTAAATTCTGAGGAGTCTGTGCAAATGAAATGTTTATCGTTTGCTTTGGTTTTTGTGATGCCAAAGCGGGAACTAATGCAGGAAGAGTTTTAACTGACACCGATGGAGAAACTGTCATCTTTTGCTGCTGTGTATTCAAATCAGTTTCTTGTCTTTCCCCAGGCATGCCAATTTTCGCGACAATATTGTTTAATGATGCAAGGGAACTTTGTATTTTTGGTTTTTGAGTTGATTGCAATTTTTGCTCTGCCTTTGGTTTCGAAACTTTTGTAGGACTCATTGAGGCCAAAGAACTGAGAGTTGATTCCAATCGATCTTGAATTAATGTCGGTTCTGAGGGTTTAATAATTCTCGGCGCTGATTCTGAGAGAAAATCACGTAATTTCATTTGTTTCTCACGACTGAAATTTTGATTTATGTTGGCAATTGTTTTACATCGAAGATCAATGACAGAATCGTGAGAGGAATTGGATATAATGTGAAGATTCGATATTGAACGATTCAAATCTGATACAGTATTACCGCGTGCAATAGATTTCCATTTTTTGGTGAGAGTTTCAATATTATTTTTCTCCCTTGCTACAATTTGTCCATGTCGCATTAAACTCTGATAAATACACTCCATATTTGGTATTTTCATTTTCTTCTGTTCCCTTGATTGTTGTTCGGACCATTGTAAATCTATAACCTTTGAAGCCTGCACCAATTGCGATTGTGTATAATAGAGAAGTTCCTGTAATTCTACAAGTTTTGAATTTTCTCTTCGATTTCTCGATGTTAATTTAACATTATCGGAATTTTTGGAATTTGTTTCTTCCAACCAGGCGAAAGATTGTATGAGAAATCCTCGTAAATAAGCAATATCACTAACTAAACTGGTTGTCGTTTCTTGTAAATCGCGAAGAAATTCATCGATCAATACCGTTTTGTCAATAATTTGCTCCTTCTCCACTTTAGTTCCAACTTCCCATATTAAAGGTTCGAGTTTCGTTTTCAATTCCTTTTCAAAATTCACTTGCTCCTCTCGATAAGCTCTTAAACAAAGATTATCATCAATAGTCGACTTTTCTGGAATAGAATCCTTAGGTGGAATTTCCTTTTGTATTTTGATTTCCGGTTTTGTTTGTATCTCAATTTTTTCAACTCTAGGTTTTGGGATTTTAAGATCGACAATGGAAGTAATATCAGTCGGTTTGGGCTCAGTTTGTTGAATGAAGGTATTGATTTTTGTTTCTATTTTCGGCAATGGGGCTGTAGGCAGATTTACCGATGGTAAATTTACTGGCGGTAGATTTACAGGTGGTAAATTTGGAGGAGGTAGATTTGGTTGTGATTTTTCCGGTTCGAATTTGAGAGCAAAACCTGGTGTTTTTGAATTATCGGCAAAGAAGTTTGACGCCATAATGTTCTTCGGTTTTTCTTTCGGTGAATCAATTTTAGGACGTGGCGTACTCGTTGCTCCTGTAGCGAGATTGAATGAAATTTCGGAAGATGGAATACTCGGTCGTGGTATTGGCAATCCAACTGAAAATCAGAATGACAGAGATAAAATTGGAATAATTTTTTTATTAAAATGTTTGAAATTTGAAATTTACCTGGTGCTGGTGGTGGGACAACAAGTTCTGAAGGAGGAACACAAATTGCAGGACAATCTGCCTTTAGATTGACAATATGAAAACTGCAAAGTTGTCCGGACGTGGCGAGAATATGAAGTATTGGTACAGGATTTGGGAGAATATTTTCTGGATTTAGAGCAAGTGCAGTAGTGGGTGATTTGTCGATAGATAATCCAACAGGAAAGGACTCATCCGTTCGCACTAAAGGTAATTCAGCTCTACTATTGTCAATGAGTTGCCATTGTTCCCATGTAATTCCATTATCTGCAGTTCCTAAAACGGCGATCTCACTACTTGAACTGCTTGCTGCAATAATAACTCCCCACTCAGGAATGTAATCGAAGTAATATTGATTCGTGGGAATTCCTCCGTAAGTGATATCTTCGTAATTTGTAAATTTCCCTAGTGTTTCACCCTTTGGTGCATCGACAATTAAGACATTTACACGTCCTTCGACAGGTTCTTGATAAGTTGCACAAAATTGGAAATTACTAACCCACAAAATTGCAATTACGCTTCCCATATTTGGATTGGGACCTATAATTGTTCTTGCAATTTTTAATTCTGGTTTTAGTTGGATAATGTTTCCATTTCGACAACCAACAACAACTTGTTTTCCTTTTGGACTCCATGCTGCACAAAGTGCTTCTACTCCTTCGATTCGCCCTGATCCGATTATTACGAAACCTGATTTTTTCTCACCGCTCACTTGAAAACTTCCAATTGTATGATCACTCGTAACTGTACAAAGCATTCCTGGAATTGCAGGATTCCATCGTAGATCACAAACGGAAATCTCGCCGCTTGAACTTGAGAGTCGTATTTCATGCACTAAATCCAAAATCTACGAACAATTTGTATACCGAGAATTAGAATTTTTTAAAACAAAATTTTGTTTTTTAAGAACAAAATTACACTTACATTTTTCGATAAAAGTGCAGCAGGGTATATAAAAACTGAAGGTCCGAAAAGAGTTACAGCTAAAAGTGTAGAATCACAGTTAAGAGATAATCTTGTAATATTATCCGGTAAATTAAGATCAGTTTTCCATTCGATGTTCCCTTCATTGCCAAGTTTTAAAACTGTTATTATTTTTTCATGACCAATGTAAAGTAAACCTCGTTTTCCATCTGCAGCAACGAGACTACAACTTACGGGAATTGCAAGTTTTTCTGCTATTTGATGTTTACTTGATTTTTTAAATTGAAATTCCTAAAACAAAATGAACAATTTTACTTAGAGTAAACAAATAATTATTAAAAATATGTTTTTTCATAACGAGATAACATTATTGGGAATTCTTTTCATGAATTCCGAACTTGACTTTTAAACTCTTTAACTTGAATCAATATTTTTATTTATTTATATACATTTTATTACTTGAAAATAAAGAATGAATTCAAAAAGAATTCGAGATAATTTGAATATTAAATTATAAATATAAATTTTATGCAAGTAAAACAAAAATAAATTTCATTTTTAACCTCAAAATACTCAGGTTATTTACCGGCAATATGATCTTAAACAATTGTTAAAGTACGGCTGTTGAGAGAGGATATTTACGTAATTTAACATAATATTTAGATGTATTTCTAATGTTTAAATACTTACTTGAACTTCTTTAGGAGCAGAAGCAGTTTTGACACTCATGTTGCTGCGTTTTTCGCGCGTCAAAGTGGAGTTGTTGCTTGTTGGCTTATTGTTTTTTAGTGTTTTTTAGTTTTTTTGAATCACAGTTGCAAAACAAGTTAAAATTCAGTCTTGAGCAGGGTTGTGCAGTTACGCGTAACTTCAAAATTTAATACAGTATTATACGTTTCTACTACGTGTAATTGCTATTTTTTACCGTAATATACGCGTAGAATACCATGTTACATAACTTACAACCCCGGTTTTGAGTTTTGAGTAAAAGTATATTTAATAACTTTTTTTAAATATGTATAAAAGGTTAAAAAAAGAACAAAATGATAAAAATCGAAGAGTCAATTGACGAAAAGATAAAGTAGAGTAAAATTCCAAGTATTTATAATTTGTTTATTATTTTTCTTTTGTTTAAAAATTCAATTGCGGTTTAAAAATGACATACATAACCTATATGTTTGAAGTTGCTTTTGTATTTTTAAATGATTTTTAAAAAGAATTAATTTTAATGTTTTTAAAAAATACGATAATTACGATCAATTAATATTTTAATAATTGAAGGTCCCAATCAAAGAACCGGTTATAATGCATTGAAAAGCCATAGGTTATAACCGGTTCTTTGATTGGGAGCTTCAATTGTTAATTACTCATTGTTATTACAATTGAGTGTTTCAATTCTTTTTGTATTTTTATATAGTTAGCTCAAAAAAGATACAAGTTTCTGTTGTTACTTGAATAATTGTTAAAATAATAATAGTAAAAATTCATAACTTGTCAAATTATAATAATTCTAGTTAATGACGGTGAATAAATGAATAATTAATGAGGGATTTTAGAAATTTTCTTCATTTATATTCTCCAAAGTTTTAATAATTTTTTTTATTGAAAATTTAAAATACAATATTCAATAAAATTTAAGAATACAATGGACGAAAATGAGATTACACGTAAAAAGATCAATTTAAAAAAAAATTATTTTCACAAAAAGTTATAGTACTTATATAATTAAATCAAAACGCTTCAATTTCCGAATATTCACATATAAACGATGAAACGATAATATTTCGAACACTTTGGTACCTATTTCATTATCGTGTAAAAACAATTGTCCTAT
>JUFY01032471.1:5430-24021 GCA_001855655.1 Leptopilina clavipes
GTCAAAGTTTTTTTTTTTTTTTTTGAGAAAAATTATTTTATTTTATTAATTCTTTCTTATATTGTTTATTACTCTCTGAATTTGAATTAGTAAAAATTTTACCCAATTTAAATTTGTAACTAACTTTCAATTAAAATTCAGTTATTTTTGTTACTACACTGAAAAAAATTTATTTGATTCAAATTGTAATGAATTACTTGACTATTATCAAATAAATTTTATTTAATTATATTATATAATTAATTAAATGGTATTTGATTTAAATATTTAAATACAGGAATTATTGATTCAATTATTGATTCAAGCAGTTTATTTGATTTAAAAAGAATTTATTTATTTCAAGTAAATATTTATTTGATAATAGACAAGCAATCGGTTATTTGAATCAAATAAATTTTTTTTCCCAGTGCACTGAATCAGTTATTTTTTATATTAATAATTAGTGACTTTTATCTAATATTGCCGAAGCAAAAAAAAGGCAAAATTTTATTAATAATTAGTTATTTTTAGATTCACATAGTATGGAAAATGAAAAAACTTTTTTAATTTTTCAGGTCCCAGAGTGAAAGTCGAGCTCAGCAGCAACGGATTTCGACAATGTATGACGATGCTGCATTTTGCATGGAAACCACTGCGATTCAATCAGCCATTGACAATGGTGTTGCATTCTGCAGTCTTATGTAAGCAAGATGGCAAAAAAAATTACAAAATGCAAAAATAAAAAAATAAATAAATGGTTTTAAAAATATCGTTACATCGCGAGGGTTTCTTTAAAACCATTATCGATTTCTGCCGCGCACTGTGTCGCTCTTTCGATTTTCATTGGTTTTTCCCAACTTTCGAAAGTGAAAAATTTTCGAGGGAAAAAAAAAAAATGATGAGTTGTGGTGAATAAAGGAAATCGTGTGGAAAACTCGGAAATTCAGATCGAGGGTGTGTGTGCGTATGTATGTTACTGGCTGGTCCAGAATCACGCTTCATATTTCTGAAAAATCTCGTATCTGAATATTATGCGAGATTACAATGTTATGAAGCCACTTTTTCTACTTCGAGAAAATCTTTACTCGAACCATATTAGATACAACGTGGATATTGCTATTATGATCAATTCATTAATAGATAAGGCACAAGTGACTCGATTTTTTCATCCTAAAATAAATTTCATCTTCCTGTTTTGAAAAAAAAAAATTAATTATTAAAAAAAGCAAAAAAATTTTTTGAAAAATTATTAATTTTCCGTTTACCTTGGAATTTTTACTTCAAAAGTTAAAAGAATCTTTTTCACAATTTTTACTCACTTTTAGAATAGTTATCAATTATCAAATAGAATTCTCTTTTTTGTCAATTATATTAATTATTAAAACTTTTAAAAATAGTATTATTTTTTCCATTAATTAATATACATGGAATTTGATCAAATTTAATCTTTCAAATTTTAATTCATTAGATTCAATTTTACCCTCTCGTTTTTTTTATTTTTTCTTTCAATGATTTTTTTTAATTTTTCGATATTAAATTTTTTAATTTCAAAATAATTTCTATTACCAATGAAATCTAATTTCTCGAGCTGTACAATAAAACGACACGCACATTTCCTGATAATTGAACTGACTATTTTACAGTTTGTATAAATTACAGAGTTGTCAAATAAAAAAAAAGAAGAAAATGTTTATATAGTTAGAATTTAGGAAATATTTTACTAGGCAAAGTAAATCTATAAATTTTCTTATATGAAACGATATATATTTTTTTCAAAATACTATCGAGATTATTAAGTACATGTATTGTATATAAATATCAGTGAGTGAAAAATACAGGGGGATGAATTTTTATTTTGGTGCTGTTAAGAAATCACTCACAGGCAAAAATTATAATAAAATTGTGCCACGCCAAAGAAAGGAATTTTAAAGAAAGTAAGAATGATAAGCGTTCATTATTAAAAGTTGTTGACATTTTCAACGCAAGTATTTTCGAAAACGAGACACTGAAAACAACAAAAAAATCTCTAAAATGCGCAAGAAGCGCAACAAGGCGCAAAATTCCAAGAAGTGGAAAAAAAAGCAAACTAGATTGTGATGATAATTGCTCTTTGTTAATAATAAGAATGGAAATGACCTGAATAAAGACTGAAAAAAAAAATTGTTAATCAACAAAATTTTGAATGTGTGAAAATATGTTTTCTGACAAATAAATTCATTGATTAAATTCATTGATTAAATTCATTGACATTAATGTTAATTTTACATAATCAAAATTGTTTATTGTTTAAAAAAAAAATTGAATAAATAACACGTTTTTTTCTAGTTCATATATTGAGAAAAAAAACTTGAACTTGCGGAAATTCGTTTTTGAAGTAAAAAAAATTGTTGAAGAGATTCGTTTTCAGTGTGACGTTCTCAGGTCAAAAGAATAAGGGTCATTCTACAATCTCAGCGTGTTATCAAAAAATTGCGATAGAATGGCCTTACAAAAAGATAAAAAAAAAAAAAAATGGGCTCTCCATCATCTTCACCTGGGGATATTTGAAATGATATTCTATGCTCATGGGATATTTTGCAGACGTCTTAAATCTCCCATGTGAATAGGAAGGAAGACGTCTACCAAATATTTTCTGGTTATCGCGTGTCAGGCGGACATTTACTCGATCTATCTTGCCTCATCACTCTTCTAGTTTACAGCAATTTTAAACGTGATCTATCGTGTCATGTTTCTTATTAAAAACAATATCAATTTCCCACACTTATTTAACTCCATATGTGACAGTCATGGTAATCGTGTTTATTTAAAAAAAAAATTTTTTTTAACTTCTATTTTTTTTTAATTTCTATTGAGAAAAATAAATTCAAACTCAGCATTTGATTATAAAATATCAATTTTCTAAAAATAAATTATTAATTAATAAAATTTCACATGCACTGTGAATTTATTTATAAACTTATAATTTTATAATTATTTGATTCGAATATTTTCAATGTCTTTGCTCCACTTTTATTGAGAAACATAACAAAATTGCTATGACACAAAATAAGAATCACGAGTCAAAGTGAATCGAATCAGATATTCGTAGAAAATCGATTTTAAAAAAAAAGCACTGACGATCCTAATTGCCTAATTTATAAAAAACAGAAACGAACTGAATATTGTCAACGATTAATTAAAGGAATTAAAGGGCCTTTATAATATTGACATTAAACAATATGCTTTGGCCTCGGTCCACTTTGGCACTTAAAAAAAAATTAAAGAGAGAAAAAAAACCCCCAAAAAAAAATAAAAATAAAAAAAAACCCTCCATAGTTTCTATATACCACGTCAACGTTACTCGTTATATACTTCCCAATCGTTGAAAGGTGTGAACGTTACATTCATATTTCATTTTCGATCGAAAAAAAAGAGAAAAAGAAAGAAAAAAAAGATGAAACGATCATCACAAATAGTCCCCTAACTTCTAATATTATACAAATCTAATTCTGCTCTACTGTCTTCTCGTGCGCATAATATATTTGATAGAGAACAATTTACAAATTACAAGTAACGAATGTTTCAATGGTTTACAAATAAAACAAAAAAAAATAATAAAAAAATAAACATTTAACCTATATATTTAATAAGAAATCCAGACGTACTTATTCAAATAAATAAATAAAAAAAACAAAGCATAATGTAGTAGTGCGTCAAGTCAATGTTAACTCATGTTACGTAGACTAGCACATGTACAAGAGGGGAGATTTTAGCAAAATATTAGTCTCGAAACATGTTTAGATGAAATTATCAAAACAATCACTATAATACTTACTAAAGGAAAAAAAAATACCGGTAATTTACTTGAAAAATAAGAGAAAATTCAAAAACAATTCAGGACCAATTAAAAAGTTTACAATGAAAAAATGAGACATTTTTTTATTATTCTTTATTTAGAAAATTTTTTTATTAACGACGCTTTTTCCAATTTTTCTCGAACTACATTTACATTGCATATTTAATTGGTAGGTGAAAAGAAAAAAGATAAAAGATAAATTATATAAAACTTAAATTTAAATTGAAAAAAAATTCATTCATTCATTAAAAAATTCAATTTTATTTTTATTTTTTAAGAAAATTTGTAAATGCAGTTTATGATTCAATCCGGTTCTACTTATTTTTTAAAAAATTACTTCATTTTAAAATCTAAACAGATAAATTTGTTAATGAACAAATTTATTTGTTTATGAACAAATTTATTTGTTTATTTAAACTACTAGAATTTCGAAAAATTTCTATTTTTCCAAAAAAATAGAATTCCAACTCAAAGAAAATGCAAATTTTGATGATTTAAAATTAAAATGATTGAGCATATTTTTAAATTTCAATAATACAATTTTACATTCTAAATGATCGGAGAAGAAAAAAACAGAAGTGTCAAAAATGTAAATGATGTTTCCTTAAGCTGAAAAAATACATAGTTTATACGGGCAATTTTTTTTCCAGTAATTACAAACTTCTTTTCCATTTTTATGAAAATTTGTGTTTTTTTTTACTAAAACTTATTCATAACTAAGTCGTCTGTTCAAGTCCCGTAACTTTTTAATTGGAAAAAAAAATTTTCCTTGAGTAAAATTTATTTTTAAGTATAAATAAAAAAAAGGGATCGTCTTGTCAAAGCAATTTATTTTTTAGTATAGAAAAAAGTATATTTTGGAAGAAAAATACAACCGCATTGGGGAATGAAAGTTAAGTGAGAAAAGTGACTCATTTTTTTTCAAATTGACCTGAATTGAAGGAAGGGAAAATTGGCCCGATTTTGACAATTTGCCCGACATGACAATCAGGCTTCTAAAAACATTGGGGAAAAAAACTCACAGAAACGGTTATTTACTGGAAAAATTAAAATAAATAGGAAAATATAAATCAATATCAATATAAAAATTACGTTGGAAATTTTTAAAGAGAGACAAAGAGAAATTTTTGTCACCAGTGTCAGGAGATACAAAATAGTAAGTAAAATTCGTCCATTGATAACAAAAAAAATATATATATATAAATTAAAAATTCATCTCTAGCTGATCTCCCCTAAAACTCTTATTTCTAAAAACGAAAACCTCAACATTCAACGAGTATCGCACTATGTGCAACAAGTCAGAAACATAATTTTTCCCAACTGAAAGGAAAAACCATAACTACTATTATTAAAAAATATTAATTAATGTCTCTGATTAAACGTGTAGGAAAAATTTTTCAAATTCAGGGGCGAAGCATCTTTTTAAATATATCTTATGACAGAAAATTGTAAATACACATTATTTTCAATAAATTTAAAATCTGTAAATTCATTATAGAAAATAAAAATTTTTGTGTTCTCCTATTAATAATAAGACAAAGAATTTAATTTCTATTTAAAAAGTATAGTTATATGTAAAGATAATAAAAGAATATGAAAATCAAAATATTTTTTCGGTTTAAAGTTTAAAACAAACTTTATGACAAACACTCATTTAACAAAGAAGCACTCAGTGTAATTTTTTTTATATTTCTATTGTATATTTCAACAAAGAAAGAATAATATAATTTTTTTCTCAAGCTAGTTCTATTGTACAAATGTAATAAATTGCAATTTAATAAAATTGCAATAAAACATTTTGTTTGTTTGTTATATCGTCTATTTGTAAAATGCAATGAATATCGCTGTGAGAAAGAAAAAGAAAAATATTTTTCAGAATTTTTTAATGTATATTTCTAGTGGCTTAAAAAGTTTTTTAGAATATTGGCCCCTGAGAATATTTAAGTCAAAACACTAAGCCTTTTAGCACGTTCAATTAGTCTTCCGCGGACCATAAGTGTACATAAAACGATAGAAACACTCGCCATTACCAATCTAATGTCTCAATAATTATTATATTCAATGTTGCACTGGACGAATAAAATAATATTCATCCAATTGGCAAAAAAAAAACTGAATTATTCTAACAGACTTCTCCTCCTATATAGACTGTTATATTCATTATTTATACATGTTAATAGTTATATGAAAAGTTAACATAGAATAACAAACAAAAGAGAAATCGAACATCAACAGTTTTTCTACCATTTCTATTAGTCCCTCAATAAAGTGGGACTTTTTTTCAATTTTTTATTTTTTATTTTACTCAATTACAAATTCCCATTTATAAAAACTTTAATTAATTTAAATTCTTCAATTAGACATATGTGATTTAAATTTGAATTGTAACAAACATTTTAATTAATAAACTAATTAATTTAAATTTCACTTTTCCGAATATTCAACTTTATGCTCCTTGTATAAAGTTACGTGCAATTAATTTTGAAAGTATTATCAATTAAAATTTAAGGATCATGAACAAAGAGGCGCAATAGAAAATATTAATAACACGTGAAATGTTAAAAAAAAATACCCGTTAAAAAAAACAAAGAAAAAAATACAATCCTATGAATACGAAACGTGATAGTAATTTGAATTCTAACGTTTCAGAATTCTTTTCAATTTATTATTTCTACGAGCACAATCATTTCTAACGAGATGAATCCAATTCGAATATTTTTCCCTTGTTCGAACAATATTATTTAATTTTTTTTATGAAAAATTGTAATTTTTAGATTCTAAAGAATCAAGAATTAAAAAATAAGATGCAACGATTTTATTTTCATTATATACTAAGTTGAATAAAAATAAAAACGTTGTTTTAAGAAAACGTTTATTTTACAACACAATTTTTTGATTACAACAATTATAAATATTATGATACAAATAAACAAAAAAATTAAACTGAAAAATTTTCATTTTCAATAATTTACTTGTAATCAATGAAAGAAAAGTGTTTTACGACCGGATGTCGTTATATGTCCTGTCTAAGCGCACACATTTTTGTCATTATACTACGTTATTAACGAAAAAAAAAAAAAACACGACACTTAAATAATGAATTTCTGATCGCCGCAAAATGAAATAGGAATGTCTCGACCATCTCATGTGTATCTTACATAATACTAATAAACATAATGTAAAACCGACGAAAACAATCGTTAACTTGAGAAAATAAAAATAATAAAAAAAACAAAAAAAAAAAAACACCGACCTAGAACTGCCAAAGAGCGCGAAAGTTCTAAAATCTTATCACGTGATTAAACACGTACGTTCAACGTTCATGTTTTTCAAGTCTAATTATTTTCCTCACTTTAAAAAAAAAGACCATAATTTAATGATAAAATCCATTATTTACTTTTAAAGAATAAGTATTTAAATAATTTATAAGAATAACTATATAAAGAATTTATATTAAAGTAATTAAAATATAAATAATTTAAATTATTGAATGCACCGATAAAAATATATTCTCAAGAATATTACTAAAAATTTTGTCATGACAAATATTTTTCTGTGTGAAAAAGAAAAAATCGACATTTGCCGGTAATTTATTTGTACATTTATTTATTTAATTTACTTATTAATTATTACAATTTAGTTTAATATTATTAAATTTTATAGTTATTATATTATAGTTATTATTATTTTAGTAATTTTTAATTAAATAAAATTATTAATTGCGAATGTTTTTGCTAAAAAAAAAAATATATATATTTATTTCGAGAAGAAAATTCAAAGAATTCAGAAAAGGAATATTCAGTTCGGGAATATATTTTATTTCGATGTAAGTACAGTGAGTTCTTGCGAGTCGTTCATCAGCTGATTGCGGTTTGCTTCGCCATTTTGGAGCATGCGCGTTGAAAATTATTGAAATTTTCAGTGGATTCGCTCATATATTTTGTCCTATAGGAAAAATTTATGAAACAGTCCCTGAAATCAATTGAACGACTCATGAGAACTCACTGTAATCCCTCATTATATCCCCCATGTAAAGGGGGATATAATTGTTTTTATTTCATTGCGCACTCGATTATAATAAATTTAATAAACAAATTATTTATTCAGATTTGAAAATGTTTTTTTGTCATTTAGGTTCAATAATAATTAATAATTATTATAATTGAAAGTGTCATGTTGCAAAAATGAAGAATATTCCAGTAGATCAAGACCTGATGTTTTTTCGAGAAAAATTCATAAAATTAAGGCACTGTTTTATGTGAAATTTTAGAAAGTGCAGGCGCAATATTGATGACTGCGTTTGCAGAATAGTTAATAAACGTCAATTTATGAGCGGCTGTTCTGTTTATACAAAAAAAAAAATGTATACGGAATCATTAAAAGAGTCGACGTACTTATAAAATGGCGTTCAAAGGAATTTTAATTCTTTCTTTTGTTAACACCATGTCGTGTTAAAAAAAATTCTTTTTTCATTTCTAATTAATATTTTTTTCCAACATAAAAAAACTAATTTACCTTACAGACTAAAAAAGAAAGTCTTCCTATAAAATATTTTGGCAAAAACTATAAAGTAAAAAAACTACAAAGCATTGTGCCAAGAAATAAGTTTTTGCAAATAATTGAATAATCGATTTTAATCAGGAAAATATTACCAAAAAAAAAAAAAATTATCGTCAAGAGAGAACCGATCTAAAAGCTAAATAACAAAAATAGAAAATAAATATTTTTAAAAAACGAAAAATTTTCTTGATTATGAAAAAATTGGTTATAAATCTTCTTGATTCGTTTTTTCAATTTTCACATTACAATAAAGAAAAAACAACATCAACAACTTTGAATTGTTCTTTGTAGATATTTAATAAGTATGAAGAAAAAAAATAGTTGTAAAACGGATAAAACGTATAAATATAATATTAAAATATCGAAGGATAATTTTTCAGAGATTATCAAAAAAAAAGTCAGCGATCCTATAAAGTGTGGGAGATACGGTTACAGTATAAAGTGACGTATAAAAATGCTTGGAAGAACTTGTATTTTTGTATAGGTATTTTGTAATGGTTCGCGCATAGTTCGCACATTAGCGAAATTTGCGAGTTATATGGAAGTTCAAGGGAGAGATACACGGAATAAAAAAAAGGCATGATTGGAAAATAATTTTATATATAATTTTATATCTTCCATAAATTTTCTATATATACATATATGGTTACCACATCTAAAGAAAAAATAAATTTGTTTCAACGACAAATATTTTTTTTCTTTCATCAAATTTTATTTGGTTCCAATAAACAATTTGTTTGGATCAAATAAACATTTCATTTGGTTTCAATAAACCAACTACACGCATATATATAAATTATTATTCCAACCATACAATTTTTTTCCATGTATAGAATTTTTGCGATTATTAAAAAAAAAATAAAAAAATAAAAACATTAAAACAAAAGAAAATACGAAAATCGACTATTATGGAAATAAACAATGTGAAAATATAAAATATCGCTATACATATATATTATATTGTACTGTATGTTGTGTATATTATAAATGTTTAGAGGACCAAGAAATATAATCTACTGCTGTAAAATGAATTGATCCCCATTATCCCTTTCCTTCATTCAATTTACATCTTACTTTGAAATGGATCTATAATACCGAGAGGAAGATAACGACCAAAGTTTGTTTGAAATTGCGACCGCTATAGTTGACCACAATTAATCTCTTGCCTGATTTCAGAATAGTTCAAGAAATTCTTGCACACATTGCTAATTTCAACCAGTGAACAGTTCAGTAAATTATCGATAATCATATTACAACTTTTCTCGAGTTGAAAAGAAAGAGAGACCATTGCCATTCTATTAACAACATTAAAACGTATCGACTTATTATTTATTAATAAATTTTTAACATATGATTTATTTCTCAAGTTTTATAATGCTTGCGGTTTATCATCAAAATACTAGTTTAGAATAGTTAATAATTTTGACCTGTGGCATTTGACTATAAATTCTTATGTAAAATTTGCCACTGAATCCGAATATGAGATCAGATATTAAGAAAGTAGAACAGTTTTCGAGATATAGCTAAATATGAATATTTTGAGTTCTGAAAAAAGTGAGTTCACTAAATTGTAATTATCTCTAGATGAAGAAGACTTAATTTTTGTATAAAAAAAAACTTTGGAATCGACTAATTAGAGATAATTACAATTTAGTGAACTCACGTTTTTCAGAACTCAAAAAATTGAAATTTTGCTATATCTCAAAAACCGTTCTTCTTTTTTTAATATTTGACCTCATATTCTGATTTAGGGGCAAATTTTACGTGAGAAATGAAAGTTAGGAAATGATATGGGAAAGAAATGTAAAAATGTAAATAACTTTTAATTTTTTTTTTTTTTTTTTGAAAAAAGTATCCCTTTCTTACGATCCTTTTTTTTGAAGAATCCTGCAAAGTTTCTAATAAGATTAATGAAACGGTGGAGCTAGAAAATGTCAAGAAAAATTGCTAGGATATTCGAGACTTACGAAAGTTATTTCCGTATTAATGAAACTAAAGTAGTGGTGAGTACCTCGTTAGAGAAAATATTGAAACTCTTGAGAGAGGAGAATATTTAAAAAATAGAGTATAAAAAATAAATGCAAAATAGTCAAGTATTACATTATATTATACAATTATATTATATATTATTTATACATAAGTGTAATTATTAACTGCTCTCTAAATCTGAATTAGTAAAAATGTTAACTAATTTGAATTAGTGACTCACTTTTTGCTTTTGAATTACTTAAAATTTACTAATAAATTAGTAGAAAATTTTTTTTTTACTATTTATTAGTAAAATTTAACTAATTCGAAAGCAAAAAGTGAGTGACTAATTCAAATTAGTTAAAATTTTTACTAATTCAAATTTAGAGAGTGGTAATTATTAATATTCTTTGCAAGGGACATTAGAATTTAATTAAATCTAGATAGAAAACTTGATTTATATTTATCCAAGAATACTTAATTTTTAATCTTTCACCATGGGAAAAAACAGAATGCAATAATTTGAAATTGAATCAAATTGTGGTTACTTGAGACACTGGAGATAAAACCAAAAACCACAAATTGCATATAAACATCTTAGATTGGGATCAGAGAATAATTTATTTGACAATAAAAAATTGCTATAAACAGAAGCCTAAGAAGTCCAGAGTGGAAAAACGAATAAGATTTATTCAGAAAAAAATGAAAAAAAAATTATTCGAAATTAAAAAATAAAAACAAAACAAGTTATAAAATCAAGTAGCAAATTCTATAGAGAAAATAAATTTATTTCAGCGACTCTAAAAACTTTTTTTGGAAAACTTTTTCTTTTTGGCCAATTTTTGAACCAAAAACGATATTCCACTGAATTAGGAATCCCCATAGGTTCTAAAATTTGCAGCAATATTACCGTAACATTTTTTATTGCATATATTTTTTATGATTAGCTCCATCAATTGTAAATTTAAAAAAATGCATCTTTCTAGGTGCTATTGATAATTATTGGAAATTACTATACGAAAAACTATAATTCTGGTTATTGACGGATTCAAATTTGAATGAGATACGCTCCACTTCCAGTAGCAGCCAACCAACGCCATATGGAATATCGTCGAAAGTTTTTCAGCTATCGTCATCGTTGAGTTTCTACTCTTGGTCATATTTTCGGTTCTTGTTCGAACACTTGTACATTTTACTACACTTGTAATTTGTACATTGTGTTGTCTGGACAGTAATTCCGTAGATAATTGCCAATAATTAAGAAAAGAAATAAATAATTGAAAAATTGGTTCGAAGTAAATAGTATTGTTTGCTTGATTTTGTCGGTGAGTTGTTTTCTTATCTTATTTAGTCCGATTTGACATCATTTAATTATGTTCGATAAAAGGTCCCCAAAAATATCTAAACATTGACAATCTACCTCTCAAAATCAAAAAAATTTTTGCTCAACTCCGTATGATAAATAAATTTCAATCAAGAATAATAATAAATAAAAATTCATACAAGCTAGAAACTGGTAAATATTGCAACTTTTGTTTCCAAGATATTTTTGATTCTGAATATTTATTTCATTTATTAACAAACTGCCGAAATTATAATCAAGAAAGAAAATTATATATTAGCGAAAATTTCGAAGATATAACGATCAGAGAAAAAATTTTTAATATTTTTGAGGACCCTAATTTAATAATAGCAAAAAATATTGCGAAATTTATTTATAAGATTTTTGAACCTAGCAGCGAATGAAACAGCTTATTATATTTTGTTCTCTAGACGTTAAGCACAAAAAATAATAATAATAACTCTTTTGTAGGAATCAGTTGATTCTAAACCAAAATAAATGCATTTGATTATGTTCGATAAAAATTGTATCTTAACACATGGCGATTAATTTAATATTGTGAAATTGTCCCTAGAAGAAAATTAATGAACAATTGACAATTAATTGGAAAATTTCTAGCCCCACATTAAGATATGGAATTCAGTGAGTTTAACAACACTCTCAGGAGTCTGAAGCGGATCGACATTTTGCATGTGTGTTTTTTAAAAAACGATAGATTTCCGTTCTTTAGAACGGAAATATCGTCACAGACGGAGGCAAAGATGAAAGACTTCACCTTTTGGACGGGTCCTTGAATAAAACTGGCAAAAGCGCTCAGGTACAAAAATTACCTTTTAAAAATAGTTCAAAACTATTTTCAGTAGCCAATAAGCGGCTGCGGATGGTGGCTTCTAATTTTGTCTTAAAAATTTCTATAGACTTAACAATCGCAGATAAACATTTCCTGAACATATTCTAACGAAAAGAATTAATTGTTGATAAACAATTAATTTTTCAAGAGTCAGAATTTTTGAAAATTATCTGAAAAAAATTTTTTTTAGAAATTTTCATTATTTTCATTATTTTTAAAACTACTGAAAAAATCCCATCAATATTTTCAAACAAAAATTATTTATCTATTTCAGGGACATTCCAGTTTTATAACTCATTTGGACTGGTCGACAAATGGAAATTAACGCAGGAAAAGCTGGGATTACGAATTACTTTACTGTGAGTATAAATTTCAATTGCTTTTCTTTCTCTACTTCAAAAACTAGTTTGATGAAGAAGAAACAAGAAGTTAAGGAAGAATTTTTTAAAAACGATGAGCAAATAAATGGAAAATTATCTCACGCAGTAAAAGAGAAATTCTCTCAGCGAGAATGAAATCTTCTTTACTGGCAGAGAATAACGAGAAAGAGGAATGAAATCTTCTTCACTGACAGAGAATAACGAGAAAGAGATTTCAAATTAATTTTTTCTTCTTTTTTTCACAGGGAATCCTGGAGTTTGCCGACAAATTCCTCAATCAGTTTGATTGATCGACACAGAGTCGTTTTATTTTTTTTTTTAAACAATTGGCATTTGGCCGTATGGTGCCGACGCTACTGATGGTAATAATTCCTCTCCAAGTTACTTGCCACCGGAGATAATTTTGGTAAAGTCAAACTCTTTTCTTATCCAGCTTGCCAACCGAAGGTAAGAGAAACTATAATATTTTAATTTCTACAAATACGAAAAGATAAATTGTTTATTGACAAAAATTTTAATATTAAATTTAATTAATATTTAAAAATTTTGAATTTCGATTAAAATAATAATTAACATTCTAAATAATTAATTTTCCCTTTGAGTCTTTTTATATAATAAATTTTGCCAATACAAGATTAAATTAATTAAAAATTTTTAATTAATTAAAATTTTTCCAAAAATTTTACTGTATTTCTTACTACATCTTTTCTTAATAATTTCTCAAAAAAAAAAATGTTAGCTTCTTTTTGCAGAAGCTTTAAAAAAGAAAAAAGTTTTGAAAAAATGTAATGGCATAAAAAAAACTTGTGATTCAAAAATCGAATTTCGAAAGGTCAGTTGCATAATTTTTTGAACACTTTTTTGTTTCCAGTCACTTGATCATATTCTTATGGAGGTCATTCGAGTCACGTGACAAATGTGACCTTTCTGCAGGATGATACCCGGCTTGTATCAAATTGGAGGCGGTGATACCAGTGTTTTACAGTGGGTTGTAAATTAAATTCGTCAAAAAGAGAGAGAGAGAGAAGAAAAAAAAACGGAAATGACATCACCGGAACTTTACGATAACACCTTTTTCTCCAACTAATCGATAGATGAAAAATGGAGAAAGCGAGACGCGAAATCACTTTCTTTCAACATCAACAGGACGACTTTCGGTTTTGAACAGTGTTTCTCAACCGTCATTGGTCCGCGTAAAGAATGCAATTTCGCTTTTAAATTATACAAGCGTTCGATTGTTTTAGGAAAATTTTTCATTTCACATGGTCTCAAAATTTATCACAATTTTTATAAAACGGTTTCAATGTGAATTTACCAAAAAATAGTATTTTCAGTTTTTTCTTTTTTTTAATCTTTATCTGGCAAAATTTTTATGACACGATGAAGCAATTTTTTATAATATTTATTAGAAAAAAAAATAAGAAATTTCATTGTAAATTATAATATTTATTAGAAAAAATAAAATTTTTATAATACTCATTATAAAAAATTGTAATTCAAACCTGAAAGTTTCTTTTTGAATGGAAAAATGTACATTTAACATATATTGAATTATTTATTTGAATTATCTATTTCAATGAGAAAATATTAGATATGTCTGACGTTAATGTAAGTTTACTCCAAATAGATGTATTTTAAGGCGCAATACTTGTTTCAATTAAAAAAAAAAAGCTGCGCACAAAATTTTGTTCATGTTACTATGCCAAATACTATTATTTGATATTAAAATGTCCGCATAATATTATTGCCAGATAATATTATTATTATTTGTATGTATTATATTTATATATATATATATATATATATATATATATATATTAATAATATTAATATTATTTAATATTAAAATGTCCACATAATATTATTGCCAGATAATATTAAATTAATGTTATCAACAGTATGTATTAATATTATTAAATATTATTAATTCAATATTATCAACATTAAATCAATATTATTATTAATAATATTAATACTAAACAGTATAATAATTATAAAATATAATAATTAATAATATATATTGTTATTATCAAATAGTTATATTTATTTATTTAATAAATAATTATACTTATTCACTTATTTAATAATAATTTATAATAGTAATATTTAATAATTAAATATTGTAATTAAATATTATAATATTGCAATATTATTATTATTATTATTATTATTATTATTATTATTATTATTATTATTATTATTATTATTGTAAGTAGTAGTAGAAAATATTTAATTTACAGTGAAAAATAAATTCAAAGAGTGTTGAAAGTATTTTCAAAAAAAAAAGTAGGTACCATCGTAAAAGGAAATATGAAATTTTAAAATCCTGCTGAAAGAATTAAATCGCATATGTAGAATCCATTTCCATTTGACCTTAAACTCAAGAAAGAGAATTTGATTCCTTTAAACTTGGAAATTGGAGACCGCCTGCAGGGGCAAAATGTTTCCATACGTGGTGCACATGGCGTTCATTTGGTCAGATGCAAAACTTGCAATGGGTCTGGCGCAGACTCTTTCAAATATTTTATGGGTTTCCGGATGGAGACAACCAGTTCATAAATAACTTTCAAGGCAACGTCAAAATTCAACAAACAATAATAAATTTTTTCCATTTCCTAATTTTACAATCAAAGAACCATTTTTTTTCTAAATTGCAATGTAAATTTTCCATATTAATAAATCATTCTTATTTATTTATAAATTCAATATTATTAATTGAATAAACAAAACAAAAAAATAGTTGCAATAAAATAAGAACAAAAAAATAGACAATATATAAAATAGCAAAAAAAAGAAGAAAAAAAAATATTTATATTTCTAATTAAGATTATAAAAATGTCATTTTATTAAAAATCTTAATCTGTAAAATACAATCACTCCTAATAATATTCATTTAATAAATATTAAAATGGAAAAAATTTGTCATATTTCTTGTTTTTAATTCAAGAATATTATTATATGGCAAAGACTGAATGTCAACATCTAGAAATTTTTTTCTTTTCTTTTTTTTTCTTCTAAAAACTGATTTGAATAACTGAAAATGTAAAAGCGTTAAAAGCTGCTATCATATAAAATAAAACAGGTTGAAACCGGTCTTCATCTCTCCAATAGGTGTTAAAGATATTTCAGGTTTTGTTTTTCACTGCCAGTAGAGTCATTCCCTTTTTTCTTTTTCTTTATTTTTTTTGAAATTTATTTTTAATAATTTACATAATATTTCATCCATTATAAAAATTTTTTTTTATTTATTATAATTCTCTGTAATTTATGCATTTCATAAATATAAATAACTTAATAATAATAACAAATAAATAAATGAAGAAATTTTACATTAGATAATTTTTTAAAAATATAATATTGAGAATAACAAATAAACTATAATAAAATAATAACAAATAAATTAATAAAAAATAATGTAATATAATAATGAAAAAATTATTCCACGCGTAATAAATATCAATAAAATTTTTTATCATAATTTAATTACTCTCCCTGGGTATAATTTATCATAATTTAATTACTCTCCATGGGTATAATTTTTTATAATAATATATATGTTACTATAATGATAATATATTATTATTTAATAATAATACACAGTAATTATTTAGGAATTTCTTTGAACTTTCTTTGAAAGTTTAAAGACACGTGAAAAGCAAAGGATCTGAATAAAGGCTCCCTTGAAGAGAGATGTAAGAATAAGAAAAAAACAAAAACAAAAAAAACAAAGCGTTACATTAAATGATGTCTGTAAAGCGGCTTTTAGTTTTGCAGACGTAAAAAAAAATTATACTTGCAGAGCGTCTGCTTGAAAAGGAGGAGGCAAATTGATCCCGTTGCAGTAACTCAGTCGATTTATCGAATTCTTTGCAGAGATATATTTGCACACATTGAGAGAAAGAGAGAGAGAGAGAGATAGAGAGGGAGATGAACCGCAAGGAAGAAATTAAGAACAAAAAAAAAATAACCGAGAATAAAAAAAATTAAAATAAAAACAAAATAATAACAAAATAATAACAAAATAATAACAAAATAATAACAAAATAATAACAAAACAATAAAAAACAGTAATAACAAAAGAAAATAATAACAAAACAAAACAAACAAAATAATAATAAACAAAAAAAAACAAAATAATAATAAACAAAAAAAACAAAATAATAACAAAACAGAAAAAAAACAAAGAAGTAACAAAACAAAATAATAACAAGAAAACAAAAGAGTAACAAAACAAAAACAAAATAATAACAAAACAAAAGAGTAACAAAACAAAACAAAAACAAAATAATAATAAAATAAATAAAAAGGTAACAAAATAATAAAAACAATAATACAAATAGCAACAATAATAATAAGTAATATAAAAATAGTAATAATAATAATAGTATTAATAATTATTATTACAGTAACGATAAAGAATATGTAAAAAAAACTAATAATAATAAATAATAATTATAAATAATAGAAAACAATAATTACGAACAGAGATAAAAACGTAAATTTCTGAAACTTAAATTAAACTTTGAATTTTAAATAAGCAATTTAATTTTAGAAACGTAATCTTTATTAGTACCTCACGTGATATTTATACTACTACGTTAAATAAATAAGAAGATTCAAAACGAGAAAAGGGCCTTGACATTTTTATGAAGCTGAGGCAAAATGAGTAGAGATTTACGAAGGGTTTTATGAAATAAAATCCTAGCTGTAAAAGCATGTGAAAGAGAAGATGAGAGAAGAGGAGGAGGAGAAAGCTGGTCCCACGCGTTGGGCCACATGTGTCATTTTTCGTTAAAACCCCTGGAGAAGATATATACCATTTACCCCTCCACTAAATCATTGCATCGGGACCATATTTAGAATTTCCATTTTTTAAAGTTAATTTTCATCCAACATAAAAATAATCATCTTTTTTCCCCACAAAAAATTTTCCCCACAGAAAATTTGTAATTGAATTTTCCTTTTTTTTTAAATTTTTTATTTCCTTATTATCATCTCATTTTTTTTTCTTTTGGCAAAATTTCATTTACCAAAATTAGAAATTGACAGGAAAAGAAAAAGAAACTTACAGAGGAAGATTTTGAATATTTTTAACTTTGCTTTCACTTGGGGAAAGATTCGAGGCCCTTGATAAAAGAAAAAAAAGTTCCGAGGCGTGGTTATATTCAGTGCGCTTAGAAACCCCTAACTTTAGATTACGATCTGAGCAAATCTTTTTTTAATCATTATCCATATTGAGAACGATGTCGAGAAAAAAAAATACTGTAATAAATATTCGGCACATATTTCAGAGAACACTATTGAAAGCAATTATTTAGCAATTTATTATCGAATTTGAATTAATTAATAAATTTATTCTCCATAAATTAAACTAATAATAATAAATTTAAAAAGAAGATGAAATTAATTAATATGAATAAATTAGTTAATTGCAACAATAACGAATAAAATAAATTCAAATTGATTAATTAATTAAAGAAGAATATGAAACGGGAGTCAAAGATAATAAAGCGAAGGTGAAGGAGAAGCGGCCCCCCACCATAGACTTTTGCTTAGGGTAGAGTGGGGGGCCGCTTCTCCTCCCTAAATCTGAATTAGTAAAAATTTGAACTAATTTAAATTACTAATTAACTTTTTACTTTTTAGTTATAATTTACTAATTTATTTAGTAATATAA
>JUFY01032479.1:0-17552 GCA_001855655.1 Leptopilina clavipes
AAGAAAATTTACATCAAGTGACTATTTGTCAAATAAGATTTACGTCAAGTGACTTTTAGTCAAATAATATTTACGTCAAGTGACTTTTAGTCAAATAATATTTACGTCAAGTGAATTTATGTCAAAGAAAATTTACATCAAGTGAATTTATGTCAAACAAGATTTACGTCAAGTGACTTTTAGTCAAATAATATTTACGTCAAGTGAATTTATATCAAACAAGATTTACTTCAAGTGACTTTTAGTCATATAAGATTTACGTCAAGTGGCTATTTGTCAAATAAGATTTACGTTAAGTAAATTTATCTCAAAGAAAATGTATACAAAGAAAAGTGGATTTTTGGCTAACAGCGCCTCGAAAGTAAAATCTTTTTTATTTTAAAAGAAAGAACATCAAAAAAAAATTTCCCTTTTAATTAAGAGCTACTACTGTCTCCTATTGAGGCGATTTGAAAGGAAGACAAATTTTCAAGGTTTTTCAGCCATTTTTAGTTAATGGCACAATTTCTGAAGAGTCCCATTATTATACTACTATTATAGTATATAATAACTATCTTCTAAAATGGAGACGTTCTTTTGATATGCTCTACACAAAGAAAATGTTGCATCAAAAATAAAAGAAATCCGCAGAAACGGAGTTATTCTTTCTTTTTTTTTTTTATTGTATTCAATTCTAGTTGTACGAACCAAACCTTGTATAAATATTTTCAACTTTTATTCATTTTACATAATATATACATACATGTGTGTGTGTATCATTCCCGCGCGTATCAAAAATTACTGAAGTTTCCTTTACATTCCCTTCAGAATACTAAAGTTCGCCATCAAAGTGTCTTATTGTGTTTCGAATCAGTTTGCTCCATAAAGTTTGTTGAATATAAAAAAAGGCTCTGTTCTAAATAAATAGAAACTTTTACGCAAGTGTTAAACAACGTACATTTAAAGATTACTTGGTTTTTTTGTTGTTTTATATTTGAAAATTTTATTACTAACTAAAAGTTAATTGCTGTACATTAAAAAAAGCGTTTTTCTCACATATTGTTTTCTTGATTCTTTATTTCTTTCCTAAGAAGAATATAATTAAACACATAATTCACGAGAGAAATTTAACTTTCGATGTAATTTCATTAATTTAGTAAACTTTAAAGACGATTGAAAAGAAATAAAATTGTTATTAAATTATTTAGAGCGGTTATTTTAAAATACATGATATTCACTTGTCATCGCGATTGAAAATTTGCTTAATTAATGTGAATGATAAATTACTCTTGCGACTGATTTATTAAATTAGTGTGTATGTATTATTCCTTGGAATTAACTTTTAAAAATGTTGGTAAGAATTTTTGAAAAATAATTTAAATTATTATTTATTATTAATAATTGGAGATTATTGTGAAGGGTTGAATGTAAATTTCTGAAGAAAATTTTCGTGTATTTTCGAGAAATGGATTTTTTATTTTCACGACGATATGTAGGGAAAAGTTGAAGAATTGTCCAAAATCAATATTTCGACGAGGCGAGTAAAATAAATGATGGGAAAAAGCGTGGAGAGTATTGCAGGTGAGGATGAAAGGGTACGCGCTCTCTCGAGTTAGTCGATGCCATTATTGAAGGCATAATTAACTTTTACATTGAAAGAGCAGATTAACGACCAGTACTCAACTATAACTCTTTCATAAATTGTACAAGCTTTCAAATCTTCTTTATATTACAAAGCCCTTTCATTTGATATTCACTTACATACATATGCAAGTGCCATGACTACTTCTTATAAGGAAATTTTTAATTTTTTTTCCAATTTCCCTAAAATCATAGTGACGATACTTTTACTTTCTTTCCTTCATTGTTCCATTTATAATCATTTTAATTCTATAAAATTTAAAAATACATTATATTAAAATTTAATCAGATGATTTAAATTTACAATTTATATTTTATAATAATAATCGGAAAAATAGAAAGAACTTCGAATCACTTAACGAAAAGAATTTCGTTCACTTTTTGCTTGAATTAAATTCTTATTTAGTTAGAAAAAAGTTTTATCTTTGATATCATCGTGAAATCAATTCCAGTGCTAAAGAGAAGCATGGAAGGAAAAGAAGTGATTTCCACAAGAGTTCCAAGAGATTGGAAATTTGTGGGGTAATTTTTCAAACCGAATGAGACTATTTTCTGGTGGAAAACTTTCCAGCGGACAATTTTCAAAGAAGAATTGTTACAAATTTTTTTCTCTACAAAAGCAAAATGTAAATATTCAGTAAAATTTTATTAATATTTTTTTTTCTGTACAATCTTTTTCTTTTTCCTTTTCTACTTCTTCTATTTACAATAATACTGTGGATAATTTTTTACTTTCTAAAATCGAAAATGAATTGTAATAAAAAATGATTATTTTGTCTGACTAAAACTGCCTTTCACTACTGAAAATGCCAGAAAAAAGGTAAAATAATTATTTTGCCTGACTAAAATTGACTTTTACTACTGATAACAAAATTAAATGGATTTTTCCTCTTACGTCTGCCTAAAACTGCCTTTTACTACTAAAAATAATATTACGAAAATTATAAATATTTTCGTTGTTAGTGTCACCAATATTAAGAGAATTTTTAAACATTCGTCTGACTAAAATTGATTACTACTACTGAGGAATATAGTTCTAAGAAAATTTTATGGCTGACAATATCTGACTATTACTACTGCAAAGAAAATTAAAGATTAATATGTCTGACTAAAACTGCTTTTTAGTTTTTACTACTGAAAATGATTTGAAAAATTAAACATTAATTATCACTTTGTCTGACTAGAATTTACGTTTACTACTGAAATTTCGGCAAATTCTAAAGATTTCGTCTGACAAAAAATAATTTTACTACTAAAAGTATTTTACTAAAAAATAGTAAAAATTCAACGAATTCTGAAAATAATTTGAAAAATTAAAGAATAATATTCACTTTGTCTGACTAAAATTGACTTTGACTACTGGAAAAGTATTAAAAAAATTTCTACTGGTATTTTTCTTACTTTCTAAAATCGAAAAATGACATTTTTTCTATATACCAAGAGGTGAAAATAGGCGAACAAAGAAATATCACTAAGAAAGTGTTTTTTGGTGTTTAAAAGCAACTTGGTATTTTTTTCTCTCTCATTTTTTTTATAAGCACAAGAAATGAAAGTTAAAGTGCAGAGTGTGTTACGAGAGCTCTCGTCGTCGTTCTTAAGCATCAGAAGCAAGCACTCGGCATAGATCAAAGCGCTTTACCCTTAACCTCAATCTATCTGAGGCGATCTATCTCGGTTAACATGATGCGAAGCTGCGACAGGGTCACGCTATTATGTTAGATTGGTGCTTGACCACGGGAAATGTAAGCACAAGGGTAGAAATGATGGCAGGACTTGGGACCGGGATTCAACGGATTGATATTGATGCTATATATACCGCAGTGAATTTCACCCTCCCATTACGCCCTATATCATTCCAAACGAGTAAACCATCTCCTTCAGGCTGCGTTCAACCTAAAATTCATTTAACCTCAAAGTATCAGAGGGGCGGTAGATTGTTTCTTGACTGACGAATTAGAAATTCACCCTCTTCAAAATTGTATACCGCACTCGCGTTCCTTAGACAGAAATTGAAATCCCCCCCTCCCTCTTCTACTCAAACGACAATCCTTGAATTATCTGCAAAGTTTTCAATTATTCAAACAACCTTCTTTTGTCTTTGACTCGAATTCACAAGATTTAGCTGTCAGATTTAATTTTCAAACAACTTTTCAAATGACATGAGAAGAGAGAGAGAGAGAGAAAGAGAAATTTTCCATTCTAAAAACAAATCAATAGAAAAACAAATTCTTTCCATTATTCTAGATTTACCTTTTTTGCGTCCTATCAAATAAGTTGATGGGAAATAAATTACCTCTATTATTTTAATATCAAATTAAATCCGATATTTTTAGCGATTATGGTCGGTGGCATTTGTTTCTTTCTCTCTCTCTGATTGTTAACACTAAAGATGTGTTTGTTTCGTGAATAATACATGGGACCATTAGTTATTATTAAATTATAGAGAAACTTTTTTTTTGTAAAACATTTGTCTCGAAAGTTGAACTCAAACAACTGTCATTATATTTATAGGAAGAAAAAAATACGAAAAGAAACTTTTTAGTTTTTACAATTACATGCTTAAGTATTTACAAGAAAGTATAAGTAAATTGTATCTATGGCTTGTAATTCCACACTTGCCAATGTATATGTTCAACGGTGAAATATCATATATCACGAACATGTAATTTAACTTTGAAACATA
The DNA here is from genome assembly GCA_001855655.1 of Leptopilina clavipes. Taxonomy (NCBI): domain Eukaryota; kingdom Metazoa; phylum Arthropoda; class Insecta; order Hymenoptera; family Figitidae; genus Leptopilina; species Leptopilina clavipes. The sequence goes on from JUFY01032479.1 coordinate 4,304, forward strand.
AATTCAGTAAGTTTGAGAAATGCCGGAGTGTTTACTTGTATTGTATTTGTCTGTTCCTCGAAGACAAGGTACTAAAGTTAACAAAACTATTTTTCTCCTCCTTAATTATATATGATATTTAATATAATATTTATAAAAACAAATATTCTCGTCATGTAATTCCATGGGATGTTAAATGAAATATTTATCGATATATTTAACAATAGTCGCAATATTATTATTTCATTATTATCAAGTTTTAATGATTAAATAAACTGAAATGCGAAGTGATTCAAAATTTAGGTACATTTAAACAAAGAAACTGTCTATTTAAATAAATTCAATAATTTAATTAATGAACGAAATTGATTACATTCACTGATGGTTTATCAATTTTCTATACATTGTTGCAAATTTTAATTACAAAAGGATAGAAAAAATAAATCGGTAAAATTTTCGTTTTGTAAAATTGCGTAAGAGAGTAATAAATATATTTTTTTTAGAATTCTGGACACTATTGCACTGAAAAAAATATTTATTTGATTCAAATAATGAATTACTTGTCTATTATCAAATAAATATTTACTTGAACCAAATAATTTTTATTTCAATCAAATAAACTGTAATTGAATCAATAATTTCTGTATTTGAGTCAAATACCATTTAATTGAGTCAAATAAAATTTATTTGATACAAATAAATATTTCTTTGATAATAGTCAAGTAAATCATTATTTGAATTAAATAAATATTTAGTGTGGAATTTTATATATAAAATATTATTCCAAAATTAATTGTCAAATATTTGAAAAATTTTGAAAGAAATAATAAATTTTTTTGTTATAAGTTGCGAGACGATTGAGAATTTTTTTTTATTGTCGATTGTACATGATTTGGGATGTTATTGTACAAGGAAGAATTACTAAGCATTCCCCTTGCAATTAACACGCTCGGTGGCGCCCACCCAAGGGTATTTACCATTGAGTTGGTTCTACATACACATCGAACACATACTTTTAGAATAACTCAGTATTTACTTAGAACTCCGGACCGTAGAAGGTAATTAACTCCCTGCAGTACTTCTATACACCCACTTATCAAAAATACATTACCCACTTTATGCTTATATGGCTTATATTCTATATAAAAAATTGTCTTTCATTCTACTCTCATCAGTAACAATAGAAATTTATTTTTCCCTTCTCTGTATTTTAATTAGAATTTCATATCTTATTACATTCGTTAACTGTACAACATTTTTTTGAAAAAAATTGATCTGACGTAAGTAATGAATGTGTAGATATTTCAATTGTTTAATTAAACATATTGGAAATTTTGATAAATATGGAACATGTTAATAATATTGAAAAGCTGTTTTTTTTTAATTAAATCTCCATTAATAAATAATACAAAAAACTGCTATTTTCAGACGAACAATGTTTCAATATGGATTATGGAAATAGTGGAACAGCATATATAACTAAAATAAAACCATGTATATTTTATCAATCGAAGTTTACCGAAGAGATAAATTTTTCCAGTTCGATTCGGAATTCAATTGCCTGGCCTCAGATAAACTAGACAGGGTCGACCCTTCTAGTTTAGGCACCAGATGTTGAATGCATCGATTATGCGTAAACATTATATTGTACACTGAGACTGCTTGTTGCAGCCACTTTCTCAGTTGGTATAATCCGGTGATTATTTATTGCATCTCTCTCTCTCTCCAACTTTCCGTATGAAAGCAAACTCCCGAGAGTTTGGCGATAGAAGCAACAAATTTCCCAAAAAAAAAAAAGAGAAAAAGAAAAAATCGACGTGGGTGCGAGCAGTAAAACGCGAACGCTTGCCAGGAAGAGTTGTCGCTGTTGCCAGAAGTAGATGTGGCGGAAGGCAGCATCCATTATAATGTGGAAAGGATTTCGAAACTCTGCGCGACTCTCAAGATGTTGGGTTTGAGGGAAAGGCTAGAAGCCGGGTTTCCGCGAAGGTCGTGAGAGAAAAAGGAGGAAAATGAAGAGAAAGAATGATGGGCGAAAAAGTAAAAGGAGGAGTGGGTTTGAGACGCGAGACAGTGGTAGAGAGAAGAAGATTTTTGGAATGAGAAAGGGTGCTGCTAAGTCATGTGGAAGAGAGCACATGGTCTTGGAAATTTCGAGTTTGCACCTTACACCTCTAGGGTTCATTCGATCTTGCCAACGACCTTCCATTCCTGGTTCAAGTTTACAATGATCTATCACCAATCCACCCCAGAGACTAACCCTATACGATCGAGATGGATGTGAGATGAGGACAATGTGCCCAAAAGCTCATCCCTTTTGCTTTATTACTCTTTTCGAAGCGGACGAAAAAAAGTGGATCGATTTTTAAAGAAGACTTCTTTGTTGGATCGTTTATAAGTCAGATTAGTATCTTGTGAAATTTATCCCATTAGATTAAACTCGAGGCAAATATTGTCTAATGTTAATGAAGTTACTTATGAGTTTGTGTCAGCAATTGTTATGTAATTTCATATTTCATTTCTAATTTCATAAATTGCATCGACATGAGACAAAGTCACTTTCTAGTTTCTAATTATTCGATGTTTAGAAGGCGACATCGATCGCATAACTTGGAGCACAAAATTCGACGTTCTATTTCGTATATTTCATTTTGCGGAAAACGAAAATCTACAAAAAATCTAATACGATTGTTGACAGTTTTCTGAATTTCTTATCTACAGAATTTTAAAATATTCAAAAGGAAAATCTATTTCTACGTGTATATGATAAATTATTAAACGACGTTTTGTTGCGAAACTGGAAGAATTACCTCCTGTTGGATTTTACACGGTGACCCATAAAACATGAATCCCTCGGGTCCAAATTCTGTACCTATCTCGGCAACATTTCTATCTTGTTAATTTTTCACTGTTCTTTTCCCTCTCTTGCTAGCGAGGAAAGAAATTATGACAATTGCTCACTGTTTAGAAAAAAAAGAAGTATATATTCTCCGACTATAAATAAATTAAAAAAAACAATTTTTAGCTAAAATTATAGTATTTGTTAATGTTCGTATTTTTTTGTTTTGGGTGTGAAGAGAAGAAATTCCAGTGAGTTTGAAAAGTTTTTTTTTTGGAACTTTGTGAAAAGTGTTTAAAATTCGTGACGCTATCTTCAAGAATGGAGAGCGCGTTATCAGGTGCTTTCTGAAACAACCTGAAGTTGTTTTGTGTGACTGCAACAACGAGGTAAAGAAGGAAACTTACTTTACTGGGTTTATTTATTGGCCGCGATAGTTTCATGAAGACAGCTCACGTGTGTTGGGGAGACCTGCAGTCGCGGTCTGGCGGTCGGGCTTCTAGAAGCAAACTTCTACCGAAGTTTACGAGCCAAAAGCTGCTGTGCAGCTACTAGTAGAAACTGCCTTGTATTTCCCAAGACAAGGCGAGTGCTGCGAATGCACAAAGCCAGTACAGCCCTGCCTTGGATTCGTAATACTACGTGCAGAGGCCGTCACCATCAACGACTTTAGTAAGATTGATAGAAGGACCGCCATAGAATTTCCACTTTAGAATCCTATTGCGTCAAGTTATTAAAGCTTAACTAGATACTCTCACTTGGTAATTGAAAACAACTGTTTTGCCCCATGCGCTCTTAATTAAATTTAATCAACCGGATCGTTAATTCTTGTAGAATCTCGAATATTTCGACAAAATTTGCTTTTGGATATAATTATTATTTTATGTTTAATTCTTTTGACTTGGAAATTTAATATCTATGAAAACTATTGTCTGACAAGAGATAATTTTATCTACTGAAAAGGAAATTTATCAAAGGTTGATAATTTTGTGCGGTTGAAAATAAATCTTACTAGTGAAATTGAATACAAGGAGAAATAATTGTTTTGTTAGACTAAACCGTGTTTTTACTACTGAAAATCAAATAACAAAGAAACATAATTTTTTTGTCCGACTAAAACTGATTTCTACTACTGAAAATCAAATGAAAAGAAAAATAATTGTTTTGTTAGACTAAACCGTGTTTTTACTACTGAAAATCAAATAACAAAGAAAAATAATTATTTTGTCCGACTAAAACTGGTTTTTACTACTGAAAATCAAACAATAAAGAAAAATAATTATTTTGTCTGACTAAACCTGGTTTTTACTACTGAAAATCAAACAACAAAGAAAAATAATTGTTTTAACCGACTAGAACTGATTTTTACTACTGAAAATCAAATGAAAAGAAAAATAATTGTTTTGTCTGACTAAACCTGGTTTTTACTACTGAAAATAAAATAACAAAGAAAAATAATTGTTTTGTCTGACTAAACCTGGTTTTTACTACTGAAAATCAAACAACAAAGAAAAATAATTATTTTGACCGACTAAAACTAAATCTCACTACTTAAAATGAAATACGAAGAAAAAAGTTATTGTGCGTAACTGAAAAATAAAGAATTCCAATGAAGCTTCATGGCTTACAACTGACTTACTACTGAAAACAAAACGATACTACTTGTTCATACTTGTTCGACGATACAATTTTCACTACCAAAAATAAAAACAAAATTCAAAGTATTCTAAAACTGAATTTATGAAATTTATAAATAGTTGGTCTGACTAAAACTTACTGTCACTACTAAAAACAAAATTGACCAATACTTACATTTTTGAGTCTGACTAAAAGCGTCATTTACTACTAGAAATAGATTTGGTAAAATAATAAATATTCCGTCTGACTGAAACAGACTTCAACTACTGAGAACCAAAGAATTCTGAGAAAGCTTTATGGCTGACTGTTTAGCGAACAAAATTCAAAGAAGAATAAATTATTCGTACGATTGAAAATAAATTTCTCCATAGTAGCAATGAACTTTAAACGAAGATAAAGTTCTTGTTCGATTAAAACTGATATATTTATTACTAACAACGACATTCAATAAATGTACCTACAAAGTTTGTCTCCTAGAAACTGACTTTCTCTACTGAAATATGAAAATTGAAATTCATCTGCCGAGAGTCTGTATGATTAAAACCTAATATTACTACTGAAAATCGAATAAATATTGAAGATTGAGTTTGGTTTGTCTTTTTCTACTTAAAAATGCAAAGACAAAAGAATTCTAAAAATTAGTCTGACTAAAACTGACAGTTACTACTGAAAATCAAACGAATTATAAAAATTTAGTCTGACTAGAGTTTTTTTTTACTTAAAACAAACACAAACGAATTTTAAAAAGTATGTCCGACTAAAACTGACTTTGACTACTTAAAATGCGCAATTACAGATTTTTCTTATGTTTTGTGTCTGACTAAAAGTGACTCTTACTACTCATGTATAAAAATTTAAGAAATTCTCCAAATTAAGGTCTTACTAAAAACGACTTTTGCTACTAAATATTGCTACACAATATTCACAGAATAATCCAATTTTTGTTTTTGATATTTACTCTTCCTTTTGGAAAATTCTTTCAACAAATTCAAAAATTCCTCTGAAAATGTTACTTATTTTACACTTTATCTAAATAGAAATAACTGTAGTCGTTGTATGCGCCTTTTCTCATTAAATACTATATTAATATACTAGAGATTATTTGTTCTAAGAATGTTTTATTTTTGTTGCAGGTGAGTTCTATTTCAATGAAAATTCGCCTTGAGCTACTCTGTAAGTTACCATATATATATTTTTTTTTTTAAAGAAAGTTTACAATTCAAGGGAAAATTAATACAAACTTGATCTTTGAATGTTTATTAGACATTCATGATTTTAACTCTAAATAACTTTTATAAACGGAAATTAAGGCGGTAAGAAGTTTAGCTTCGAATTTACAGTGAAACTCAATTAAAAGCTATAGATTTCAACGGATCTTGAAAGCACAAAGTCAAAGTTCCAATAACGAAAGTTGTTGGGATAGTGCTTCAGACTCTGGTTCTCATCACGGTTAGGCCCTGATTACGTGTAACATTCTCTCTCTCTCTCCCTCTCTCTCTATATATATATTATATAGCTATATATTATATAGCTCTATATACCGCCAATTTGCGGCCGGAGTCCTGTATCGCTTATGGTGTTAGCGTGATATAGTTCAGTGAAGGATTTATCGAGCGGATTTTAAATTCAAATTCTAGACAAGAAACATTCATAATTACTGTGTCATACGCGAAACATAATTTAAATTTACACGTGTATTATTCACGTTGGCACAACTTTTGAAGAATTCATGAAACATTATACACGCATTTCAACGAAATTAATGCGAAGCATTTTAATAGAAAGTGTTTAATTTTGTTGCGAGAAATGTTTGATTGGAATTGTTTTGCAATTGTTTTTGTTTTTTTGTCTTTTTGTTTTTTGTTTAAAAAGAATGAAAATAGAATTTTGTGTCATTCTGTTATTATCATATTTAAAAAAAAGACATTAAATATTCATCACATTCTAAATCCATATGGGTGATATATTCTGTTATTTAGAAGAGAGAAAAAATAAATTAATTGATAGTAATGAATTTATAGTGGTTTCTGTTTGAAATTGGTGCGTTAAATTCCTATTCTCATTAATGGCAATTAGCAATTTTGCTGATAATGGGTAGCCAGAATTACCGTAGCGTGAATTCGTGGTCACCGCGTATTCAGATTTCCACTTTTAGTTCTGTCTAAAGGTGGCGTAAATCACTTTTGGCTTTAAGCCAAGTCCTGAGCTCGATCTAATTTATTTAGCTCCTGCGACTGATAACGGATTTCAGAAGATCGAATTATGATGAATATAATACGATTAAGTTTTACTTTTTTAATAAATACAAGAAATTATCTTTGGCCTTAATTTCTTCTGAAATATAAAAAAAACTTCCACATAATTATTTTTTTTCCTCAGTATTTTGTAGAAGGAGAATATTTTATCCATCTTTTGAAAAAATTATTGACAAAGTTGCTCGCTCGTTTCAAATGGAAAATATTTTTAAAAATTTTCTTTGGTTAATATTAAATTGAAATTAATATTAAATAACACTCTTATCGGAAATATTTAAGGAATTAAGAAAAAGGAATATACGTTTCTTAAATAAATAAGAAAGAGAAAATGTCTCAATCAAAGGGAATATTGAAATATTCTTTACAGAAAATAAATTTTTTTAAAATAAAAGTAAAAATATTTGTTAGAAATTTGATAATTATTAAATTAGAAATGGTTAGTTTAATATTCGATATTTTCTCCAATAAAAAACAATTTCTTTTTTTTTTATTTCTATGTTTCGACATGTTGTAAAAATGGCTGACTAAAAATGACTTTCACTACTGAAATATTTCAAAGACATCTGAAGATTTTGTCTGACTATAACTCAGTGTCACTACTTGAAACTAAATTCAAAGACACCTAATTTTCCGTCTGACTGAAACTGACTTTCACTACTTATGCAAAGATTTAAGTAAATATAAATCTTTGACTGGAAACAAATCTCAAAGAAATAATTTGTCTGACTAAAACTGAAGTTTACTACTAAATACGAAATGCAAATAATTATGGACCTTGAGTCTGACTAAATCTGACTTACTACTGAAAAATTTTAACTGTAAAAATATAGTCTGCCTAAAAATGACTGTAACTACTGAAAAAAAATTTTAAACATCTGAAGATATTAAACTAGAATTAATTTCAAATTACACAACCCTATCTGAAATATATAAAAAATAAAAACAAGTACAGTTTTTTAAATAAATAAGAAAGAAAAATGTCTCAATCACAAAGAATATTGAACATACCGAAAATAAATTTTCTCTAAATGAAAATAGCAATGTTTGTAAATTACATTGTTGTGGTTAATTTTCCAGAATTAAACACACTGATTTTCGTTGAACTGGTGAATAAAATTCGTGATTGTAGAGAAGAAACTTATTAATGTTAGTGGAAAAAAAAGAATCTCATAGCTTTGCTTTGTTTTGTTTGTGAAGTACATACACGCTTTGGAATCTACATTTGAATGTGTAGAAAATGCAAATGTAATACCCTGGCTGCCATCGTAATTGTTACGACTGGTCGTGCAAATTGTGCTGTTCTAGGTATATTTTAGCGTTTGGTATCCATTAAACTTGCCATTAAATTCCAATACGTAATTTATTTCAAGTTTCTTCACTAATATCCAAGGTCCGAATAAGAGGTCATTTCAATCTTTAAATGCATTTTGCATCAGAAATTTTTGTTTAATGCATCACGCGTCTTTTTACAGCGCAGTTATCCGATAAAGAGAATTATAATATTACACAATATTATTTTCATTCGTAATTTTTTCCATTTAGTGAAAATTCCATTTCATTGAATATTAATCATATTAGTGGAAAAAGGGAAAATATGTTAATTTGCAAATATTCTCTAATTAATTTAAATTTCACTACTGTGTAGAATTGATTTAAATTTTCAATTACAATATTGTATTAACCTTCGTCCAATATTGATGACTGACTTTTTGCTATTGAATTAATTAATTTTTGTTAATTCATATTTAGAAAGTAAATTATTAAATCTATACAAGGAATAAAAAATTGTAACAAATTATTTAATTAAGGGTACACAATTGAAAGGTGTTGGAATTACTTTGAATAAAGTGAATAAAGTTATGAAATTATATAGTCGAGAAATAAATGGAGTTCCTTGAATATTTTTCTTTACTTGAAAGAATAAATCAATATGAAAGCGTGAAGAAGAAAGTTAATGAAAAATTTCCAACCTTGTCGAATGGTGTCGATTAAAAAGGAAAATATAGACAATTCTGTTTGAGAAGATTTAACTTTTCGCGAAATTGAAACTTAATGTTAGAAGGAGAAAAGTATTTTCACGTTATTAAGACTTTTTTTAAGATCAAAAGTGCTTGATTAATTGTTCACTTTTGCTCTCCTTTTAGAGACTACTTTTCGATGCTTGTGGATTTATATTTATATCTTAAAACTGACTCTTACTATTTAATTATTTATTGTCTTTTTTTAGTTTTGCAAATTGGTGATAAAAAATTGGTAATGAATAATAAGTGAACATAAAATGGATATGCATTGCATAAAACATGTTGAATTATAAAACTTTTTTTTTTTGTTGAGTCTCTCTCAAGTTTCAACGAACTCAATTATACTTTCATTTTTGCTGTGAAATTTATGATTCTTTTTAAAAAATTTAAAGGCACATTGTCGAAAAAGTGATATAAATTTTTCTTCTCGAACTTGATCGGGTGCCGTTTTTCAAAGTAAAGTTTATACATATATCGTATTTCTAGTTTGGAAACTCGGCTGATAAAATGCTTTACGTTGCTTCCAAGGTGGATGAAACTTAGCGGAGAGTGGAATCTACAATGTTCACCTCTGACTATAAAATATACAATGTTTCGTGATCCAGTAAATCTCTCCTCTGTCAGAACTATGAAATCCTGTGACGCAAGGAAGCTAAAGGGTTAGCAAATTTTACAACAACTTTTGTTAGCAATGAACAATTATTCTGCTAAGTCTCTCACTTCAATTTACGTACAACTTTTATTTGCTTTTCGTAGGTACCTTTTTCCCTTTGTCACACTTTAATCCTTTACAATTTTCCATTAAGCTTTCACTTCAAAAGATGTTTCTTTTGAAGATAAATAAACGATTTTTCTATAAGTATTCATTTTATCCCGAAGTGTGGTGAGAATTTCTTTAAATTGAGATTTATGCTTATACACCATGACACATTGTAGACTTACATATTTTGTAGTAACAATTGTACTTTTTAAATTGCGGAGGAGAAAAATTTTGTAACTCAAACTGGAAAATTGACAAAATTGAAAAATTCATAAAAATCTCGGTCTGACTAAACACGACTTTCACTACTGAAAATACAATTTGAAGAAAATAGAATGTTTTGTCCGACTAAACCCGACTTTTACTACTGAAAATCGAATATAAAGTAAAACGAATATTTTGGCCTGACTAAAACCGACTTTCACTACTGAAAACAAAATTTGAAGAAAGACGAATGTTTCGTCCGACTAAACCCGACTTTTACTACTGAAAATCGAATATAAAGAAAAACAAATATTTTGCCCTGACTAAAATCGACTTTCACTATTGGAAATAAAATATAAAGAGTGATAAATACTTTGTCTGACTAAAATCGACTCTCACTACTGAAATTTTGACAAATTATATTGTATTTAAAACTTTTTTTTCAATTTTTACCAGAAAATCAATTTTTTCGTAAATATTGTGAAAAAAAACATTTAATGCCAGAATTATAATTGCTACTTTCGTTCACTCATTCTTTATTTTGTATCCAATATTAAGTCAATATTTTATTCAGAGAAGAATTCTCCGTTTTGAACTAATTTATATGAGAATGGCCAATTTCGTAGTCCCTTTGGGCGAAATTTTACTCGCGATACTTGTATGGTGAGTGCTAATAAATCCGCGCACGTAAAATAGTATAATCTAATTTTCGATCGTATAATAAAAGAGGATTCGATTTCTCTAGTCAATATCCGAACATGAATCAGAATCAACGGACATTTTTTTTTCCTTTCACGTCTTTTTTTTAACTTTGGGTATACGTTTCTTTTAGATTTTTTTGATGGATTAATTTTTACTTTTTTATTTTTCGCTATCAATGTTGAAATTATTTTGTACATTTCCGATACGATATACTTGAGAAAAGTTTTGAGGAGTATATTCTGCACACTTTATATAGAACGACTTTTACGAGTTCTTCAACACGTATCATTGCGGAAGAAGAATTAACTGTATCCGTAGAGTGCCAAACTTGCGGACAACGATGTTAGAAGCAATCTGTCCCTTAATTTGAAGTAGTCAGGTCGTATAAACTGTGAAGCAAGGTAGTAAAACGAAGATGTAAGGGGAAAATTGGAAAATCCCATTGAATTAAAACAGATAGTTTAGAAAAAGAGATTTTTTCTACTTGAAAACAATTTCTTTTTTTTCCATTTATGTTGCGATATGTTCTCAAAATGTCTGACTGAAACTGACTTTAACTACTCAAGAAGGAAATTCAAACAATTCTGTATTTTGGATCTGAATGAAACTAACTTTTACTACTGAAAACATTCAACTGTAAAGATTTTGTCTGACTAAAACAAACTCTTACTACTGATAAATACCAACAGTAAAGATTTTGTCGGACTAAAACTGATGTTTACTACTTGGGAGAAAATTTAAAATAATTCAAAATTTAACAATTTTGAGTCTGACTAAACGTGACTACTACTACTGGAAACAAATCGCAAGAAATAGTTTGTCTGACTAAAACTGAAGTTTACTACTAAAAACGAAATGCAAACAATTCTGTACTTTAAGTCTGACTGAATCTGAATTATCTACTGAAAAATTTTAACTTTAATTAAAAAAAAATTTAGTCTAACTAAAAATGAATTCAACTACTGAAAACGCTTAAACAAAACCTAACGATTTTGTCTGATTGAAACGAGAATTTACTACTGAAAATGAAATTCGAATAATTCTCTTCTTTCAGTCTGACAAAAATTTACTTTTTCTACTGAAAACAAAATTCAAAGAGTCTAACTAAAAATGAATTCAACTACTGAAAACGCTTAAACAAAACCTAACGATTTTGTCTGATTGAAACGAGAATTTACTACTGAAAATGAAATTCGAATAATTCTCTTCTTTCAGTCTGACAAAAATTTACTTTTTCTACTGAAAACAAAATTCAAAGAGTCTAACTAAAAATGAATTCAACTACTGAAAACGCTTAAACAAAACCTAACGATTTTGTCTGATTGAAACGAGAGTTTACTACTAAAAATGAAATTCGAATAATTCTCTTCTTTCAGTCTGACAAAAATTTACTTTCTCTACTGAAAACAAATTTCAAAGAATTATAAATTTTTTTCAATTGATTGACATTGACTAGTACTACTGAATAAGAAGATCAAAGAATATTGTCTGACAGAAACTGACTTTTACTACTTAAAAACAAAATTAAAAAAGTTTGAAAACTTTCAGTCTGACTAAAAACGACTTCAACTACTTAAAACTAAATACAAAGATTTGTAAACTTTTTGTCTTAATAAAATTGACTTTTACTCCATATTGGAAAATTTTATATAAAATCTACAATTTTGAGGCTGACTAAACGCGACCTCTTCTACTTACATCGAATCAAATCGAATAAAAAATTACAATATTCTCTCAACAATTAAAAATAGTAGTTTAATAAACTTTTTTGTTCCCTTCGAGAATTTTTCTTTTCAAAAATTTCTTTTTTTTATTATAATTATATTTTGTCATGTTCTGAAACATCCGAGTCGTTAAAAGGAACGAGGCACTTGAAAACGAATTAATTTTACTCACATCAGGGAATATTTTAATTTTCGTCTTTGGAATGGAAAATGTCGAGAGGCAAATTCGTGTCATTAAGCCAAGTTTCTCGAATCAGAAAACAATATTCAACCGTTTAGGAGTTGGCGTTCGATAAAATGGGTAAAGTACGTTAAAGTTTATATATACACGAGGTTTACGACCATAAATTCGGTGAGTTTCCAATTTTAACGGGCCACGAGTCATCCATCTTCAAAACGAGTGTCTATGTCCCATCCTTTTGTGTCTCTCCTCTTCTCTCATTCTCTCCGCCGTTACAAGAGCATCACACCGCACACTCACTCACTCTCTCTCTCTATGTGTTCCTGTTCCGGTCAATGCTCGATGCTAATCTAACAGTAATTTGTATAATTTTGAAATCGGTTAACGTGCCTCTGGGAGCGCCCTGGCATTGATAAGTTTTTGCCAAAAAACCTCATGACCGATAGACGTCGTTATCTCTTTCTCTCTCTCTCTCTATATATATATATATGAACATGTTCCCTGGCCAGGATTCAAATAATTTTACCTCGCGTTTCCCGCAGTCAAAACAAGTGCCAGAATTTTGAAATTTCCAAAAGTGATAAATTGCACCTACTTAGTTTGAGATTATTTTTTTTAAGGAATCATTCAGAATCGATTTTCAATTTTTTCCAATATCTCTTTCATAAATCGAAAAAAATATTTCGTTGTAAAATAAATATGTAATTGAATAATAAAATTACTCTATCATGTTGAAGTCCACAACGTTTATGATCAACGATTTAAAAGAAAAATATTTTTCTATTAAATAATTTTTGTCTAAAACAAATTTTTGAAATTTTTTTTAATCAACAACTGCAAAAAGAAAAATTTATAGACAATAAATATTATTTTTAGCTTGAAAAAATATTAATTTTTTTATAAATCGTTGATGATAAACGTTGTGGACTTCAACTTGGTATGAATA
>JUFY01032483.1:3848-14992 GCA_001855655.1 Leptopilina clavipes
CACTCTTGGTTAACTCTCTTTTGGAGTTGATTTTTAACTCGAAAAATTTAACTCCCAACTCCCAGTGCCGTTAACTCTCTAAATTTTTTATGCTGTAAAAAAGGAGTTAGATTTTAACTCCAAGCAAGCGGAATTCTATAAAAGTCTGTCGACTAAATTGTCGATAGAACTCTCGAGGAACGTATTGTTTAACTCCTTTTATTTCACTCTTAATTAACTAACTTAGAGTTTATTTTAACTCCTAAAATTTCACTCCCAACTCCGGATTCCATCAACTCTTCAAAATATTTAACAGTGTACTTGTAAAAATTACACTGTAATAAAAGGAGTTAAATTTTAACTCCCGATGAATTTCTATAAAAGTCCCAGTCTTTTGGAGTTAAAGAAAAAGGGAGTATAAAGTAAAGAGTTGAAATTTCACTCCTCTACATTAATATCTGACTCTTTCTTTTTCCACTGTCGATCAAAATACTATTAACTCTCGTTTGGAGTCGATTTTTAACTCTGGAAATTTTTACTCCGAACTCTGATTGACATTAACTCCCTTAATTTTTCACATGGGGTATTAAATCACTAGGAAATTGAGATTTTCTCTTCTATTTCAACTCCTGGATTGAAATAAATAATTATTAATTTTGTAGATTTTTGGAGTCGATTATTTTACACTGGAAATTTTTACGCTAAACTTGTGTCGCTATTAAGTCACTTAATTTTTGACAGTATAGTAACTCAATAGGAAATTTAAATTGTACTGACCTTTAAATTTCTGGAGTAGAATAAATTAGATTTTTAAGTTTTTAACTCTGGAAATTTTACTCCCTTTGCTTCTACTTGTGAATATTTCAGAGTACTCCAATAGAATGATTTTGATACATTTTTTGACAGTCTTTTTATCTTCAAGAGTTAAATTTCACTCTTAACTCTCAATGTTCAAGGCAAAGTTTACATTGCAAAAAATCTATTTCAATTGATATTTAGATAAATTTTTTAGAGCTGTTTTTCACTTGGAGTGGAAAACATGAGTTTTTTTTACTCCTTTGGGGTCCTATTTTACTCTTCTGGAGTTTCATTACCAGTTGTGAACATTTTTCCATTAAAAATGTAGTTACGCTCGTCGTAATTTGATCAAAAATCCAACAAAAAGCAATTCCTATTTTAAAGTTTAAAACAAAACCTTTTTTTTAATATCTGACAATAGTACCAGAAATCCCAAAATTGGATATGTTTTATTTGATTCTAAATACTTTATTCCGTTTGGATTAAAATTTTTTTTCTATTGCCTTTTGTTGACAATTTGTCGAATGTCTCTATCGCAGTAAAATGCAAATAAAAAAAAATATGTAATATACTTTCGCTTTGGAATATTTATAAAACTAATAGCTAACAATTTTTGCTTTCGATAAAAAAAAAAAAAAAAAATCGTAACAGCGCCCGTTATTGCTCTGTAAAAAGTTTACTGTGAAAATATGACCTCTAATAATTTTAGCTTTTGTAATAAAATTCACCACACAAATGTTACGGTGTTATACCAATTTTTAGAATGAAATTGCTGGACTTTTTATGCTCTTATTGCCGAGGGTGCATTGAAAAAAAAATTGCTTGATTAAACGATAACGATTTTGATTTTACATGTTATTATTTTATACAGTGGTCCATAAAATTTGTGATTTTTTTATTTATACTCCATTTAATGAAATCATACATGGAGTAACTTACTAGGGAAAAAGATGCTTAACTCTTTTTTTTCACTCTCTTTTTTCACTCTCTTGATGTAAAAAACTAATTAACTCTCATTTGGAATCGATTATCAACTTTGAAAAATGGTTTTACTCATTCTTGAACTCTGTAGTGCACTTTTAAAAAGGGGAGTTAATGGCATCTGGAGTTGAAATTGTTGGGAGTGAAAGTTTTGGAGTTAATAATCAACTCTAAAAGTTAGTTAATCGAGAGTGAAACAAAGGAGTTGAATAATAACTCCCTCGAGAGTTATTTCGACATTATATAAAGCCACGGAGTTAATTTAAGGGAGTACAATTTTAACTCTCTAAATCTTACTCCCTTTGCTTCAACTCCAAGAAAGTGCGAGTTTTATAGAATCCAGCTTGGAGTTAAAATCTAACCCCCTTTTTTGTAGTGTATGAAATAAATAATTCCGGAGTAAAATTGGAGTTAAAAATCAACTCTAGAAGTGAGTTAATCAAGAGTGAAACAAAGGATTTAAACGTTGACTCCCCGAGAGTTATTTTTCCAATATTATATAATGTATACATTATATTTGAAATTTAACTCCCCTATAGGGGAGTTAAATTTCACTCCCTTCGTTTTAACTCCAAAAGCGTGCGACTTTTATAGAATCCCGCTTGCTTGGAGTTAATATCTACCTCCCTTTTTTACAGTGTATGAAATAAATGATTCCGTAGTAAAATTGGAGTTAAAATTCAACTCCAAAATGTAAATACACTCGGTATTTGTCTGGAGGAGATGAAAAAGATTCTGTAAAGCACTCTTTGTGCACTGTAAAAAAAGGGAGTTAGATTTTAACTCCCCAGGGGATTCTATAAAAATCCCAACCATTGGGGAGTTAAAGCAAAGGGAGTTTAACTTAGGGAGTTAGACTTTAACTCCCCTACATTAATTCCTGCATTATAAAATAACTCAAAAGGGAGTTGACACTGAACTTCCTTTTTTCCACTCTTGATTAACTCTCTTTTGGAGTTGATTTTCAACTCGAGAAATTTAACTCCTAACTTCCAGTGCCGTTAACTCCCTAAATTTTTTACAATGTGGTACTATTCCTCTTATAGATTGACGTTATTGTTTGTAACTCCATAAGATGTTAATAAAGGAGTACAATTTTAACACCCTTTAATTTAACTCTGAGAATTATATCCATTTCTTCAGAGAATTCATTCATTCATCTTTTTTCCATCGTCTTTAACTTTTATTTTCTCTTCTTTTTTGAAATTAATTTTCTTTAAACAAAAAATTGAAATTAGTGTATGAAATGCTTTTGAAATTTGTCGAAATATATTAATGGTGGAAATGCGATTTGTTAGAGTATTATTATAAAGACTTGATATTATTGACTGAGAATTGCAGGATCATTGGGAGCAATTTGTTGGCTGTAGATTCTGTAAGCAGAAGTTTATTGGCCGCTTAACAGATCGTTAAGAATTAATTCTACTATCGATTGACTCGTGCTAAATTGCCTATTAAATGGTGTGCTTTGAAAAGTCTCGCTTGCACAAGTCATGCGGTTACCCCTACTCTCGTGCGAAATCTCATTACGATAGCAGAGCACGCGATTCGATTTACGTTTACCCCATTCATACCGCATTCGCTCGTCTGTCATCCTTTTCGAATTGTTCCTGTT
Source organism: Leptopilina clavipes (assembly GCA_001855655.1). NCBI lineage: Eukaryota > Metazoa > Arthropoda > Insecta > Hymenoptera > Figitidae > Leptopilina > Leptopilina clavipes. The sequence continues at coordinate 7,222 of JUFY01032483.1, forward strand.
ATACGTTTAAATATGCGCACTTTTCATCCTCATGCGAATATTTCATTTCCTTTCTATATAATATATGTACATTTTATTTCAAAGCTCTCCAATTATAATTCACTTAATTTGTTCGTTTATTTATTTATTCTTTCTTTTTTTTTTTTTTTGGTGTATATAATATACACACATTTTATTTCAAAGCTCTCCAATTATAATTCACTTAATTTGTTCGTTTATTTATTTATTTATTCTTTCTTTCTTTTTTTTTGGTGTATATAATATACACTCACACGTGTTCTCTCATTAATTTTTGTATTCAATATTTACAAATGTTTGTCCTTTTTTCGCTTCAATGTTCACGTTCTGGAAATTTTTTCCCATTTTCATTTTCAGAGAATCGAAATTTTTTTATTGTAACTGAACAATTACCTACATTCAGTTGGTATTCAAATTTTGATTAAAGTTTTTGTTAGATTTCAATTATGCCTTTTCTAAAATTATTTTATTTAGTTTATTTATATTTTTTTACAGTCTTAGTTGGTTAAAAAAAATTGTAATATTTGTCGATGAGTATTAATTTTATTATTATTAATTAAAAATTTTCTTTTTACTTTTTTACGGTGGAAAAAAAATTTATTTGATACAAATAACCGATTACTTGTCTACTATGAAATAAATATTTAATTGTGTTATACGAAATAATTTTTATTTAAATCAAATAAACTGAGTGAAATAATAATTTTTATCAGTTTGAATCAAATTTACTTGACTCAAGTAAAATTTACTTGATAAAAATAAATATTTATTTACTAATAGTCAAGTAATACATTATTTAAATCAAAATAATTTTTTTCAGTGTATTTACTATATGTAAATATTTATATGTAACTATATTTAATATATGAAAAAATGAATGTTAAAATTTCCATTGAAATATTCCGTCAAATAGTTGACACATAAAATTTATATTTGGTCCCGTAGTTAATAATCATCCTACAAATATATGCATGCAATTCCAATAGAAAATTGACTTTCAATTAAAGTGATAATATTAATTTTCCACATTTTGTGAGTTGAATATCGAGTTTCTATTATCGCATTCGACTTGAGGGTATTTATTTTAAAGATAACCTCTGATATTTTACGCAAATTATTAATAACCCCTTTATAGAAATTGTCAATATATATATGATATTCCATCACTTAAAAATATTTAATGTAATAAATCGCGACTTGGTGATTTTTCCGATTTATAATGATATTAATCCATCGAATATTTAATATTTTTATATTCTTTAAGATATGAATAATTATTCAACATATTACCCTCGTTTGTTCTTATAGTAATTTAAAATTAAAATAAATTTATTTCCATTTTTGTAAGAAATATTTTTATTCAAATATAAAACGTTATATTTGACAATTTTAATCGAAAAGCAAATGTTTGAAGCAAACAATCATTTGTCTGACATAAATGTAATTGCTCTACTTCCGAGTATACATTTTTCCAACCTGCGAGAGTTGATTTTGTTCCAAAAAAGGAATGGAATATTTATTTAAACTAAAATTGTTATCTAATTGTCTTGTGCATTTTAGTTTGGTGAATTAATTAGCGTTTTTATTTATCATTCACCAAAAGAAAGTTTTATTCAAGATTATTAATTTATTATTCTCGAAAGTAAATTAGTTGAAAAAAAAATGACTAATTGTTGGTGAAAAATAGTCAAAATTTGATTACTACTCTAAATTTTGAATTATAGTCTCTTTTGACTAATAAAAAAGGACCGATTCGTTTATTTATTATGAATTAGTAACCGTTTTGACTAATTTTTATAGTCAGTAGTTACTAATTTTTAGTAGAAAAATACTAAATGTTAGTAGAAAAATACTAATTCATTTAGTAAAGTTTGCTAATATAATTAGTAGCCTTACGAAACGAATTAGTAGTTTTTTCTACTAACAATGAGTAATTATTGACTAAATAAATCGTTTTGACTAATTTTTAGTAGAAAAATACTAACTGTTAGTAGAAAAATACTAATTGATTTAGTAAAGTTTGCTAATATAATTAGTAGCCTTTCGAGACGAATTAGTAGTTTTTTCTACTAACAATTAGTCTATTATGAAATAAATATTTACTCGAAAGAAATAATTTTTATTCAAATCAAATAAACTGTAACTATAATAATAATTTCTGTATTTGAATCAAATATGATTTGACTCAAAATTTATTTGTTACTATGCAAAATATTAAATTTATTTATTTATTTCTCTATGATTAAATAAATATTCACTTGCTCGAAATAATTTTTATGTAAATCAAAGAAACAACAGTTTATTGAATCAATAATTTTTCTATTTGAATCAAATACCATTAAATTGACTCAAATAAAATTTATTTGACAGAGAAAGAAATATTTATTTGATAATAGTCAAGTAATCAATTATTTGAATCAAATAAAATTTTTTTTTCACAATTTTTTGATTCAATTGACATTTTAAATATATTTTATTCGATTTTTAAGAGAAGAATGAATGGAATTTAATTTTTAAATTTAGAGTAAATTTTGTTCTCAGTGAAAAATGAAGAATAATTGATGAAGAGAGAAAGAGTTGAGGTTGAAAATATTAAACGGCACAATATTAGATTACTTTCGCTAAAGTGAGTTTGAACGTCATTTAATTTATCTCTGGAATTGAAAAAAAATAGCGCTTCAAGTTGCAAAGAGGTTAAGACTGTTGGAAGTGTCTAAATTAGTGAAACGTCAATTGTAATTCTGCAAATAGCTATGGTGTGAAATCCTGCGAGGCTCTTTTGTGCAAAGTACGGCTATAAACGGGAGAAAAGAGAGAAAGAGAGAGAGAGAGAGAAAAAACGTTTCCAATTTCTCAACTTGATGTAATCTTCATTAGAGTTGGAAAAAGTTTGAGTAACATGTATAGAGTAGAGAAAGAAATGTGTGTATAGTTTGACGCGAGCACGGAACTTTGCATTTTGATTTTGTAGAGTCATTGTCACGTGGTGACATTCGAGAGCCATGAGATTAATTTTCAGTGCCCATTGGGGTTTCAGTAATATGGCATCCATGCGAAACATTTGAGCCAGAACTACGTATTGATCGGTTTCACCGGCTCATCGAATACTAAGTAAGCCCTACCGTCATCCCTGTTACATATACACTGTGACACTCGGAGAGAGAGGTGATACACCACCCAATTAACACCCCTAAACACGCCACCGCAGGCAGCTAGGCAGCCGGGCAGGTATAGGTAGACGAAACGCGCTATAGTTGCAGAGGGATGAAGAGAATGCGGGCGAACTCGAGAAATGGGGTGAGTTCACTACTACCCAACTCTATCCTCGTCACTCCTGGTAACACCAATCTCCGCCTACCCCTAAAGTGCCATCTTTCACTATCCCCCCCTCTCTCTCTCTCTCTCTCTCTCTGCGTGTTTCTGTATGTGTATGACAAGCTCATACACAAACACAATCGCCTATGTACAGATCATCCTTGTACACGTGTATTCAATACTCCTACAATTACACCAAGAATGATCGCATTCGAATTATATACAAGGTGGCTCGTATATAACTCTCCTCGTAACAATATCTAGCTCCAATTTACTCGGCAAAAGCTATTTCGCATTTCCATTTAATATGGAGAAAAAGATTTGTCTCGTATCATTCAAATGTTGCGTTTTAAATTCCAAATTGCATCGTTTTCCATTCATTTTTTTTTTGCATTTTTCTTTGTTAGGGGGAAATTATGATGAAATCTTTTCTCATGTTTTACCAAGTTTGGGTGGGGAAATTGTCTTATCTCTGGTTTTTTGAAGTTTGAGGATGGTTAAAAAATTAGATACTAGTGTCGGTTAAATTGGAAGGGATTATTTTTATAATGATAAAAGTGAATTTAGAGGCATTTGAATAGTTTTGAATGAGTCAGATTGAGTTTTACTACTGATATTAATATTTACAACCATTTGAAACCCTTTGGCTGACATAAACATATTTTTACTACTGATAATAATGTTTACAACAATTTGAACTCCTATGGCTGACTAAAACTTACAATTACTACTGACAATAATATTTACAAGTATTTTAACATCTTTGGCTGACTAAAACTTACTTTTACTACTGATATTATTGTTCTAAGAATTTTTTAAAACTATTTTGTTTGACTAAAACTTACAATTACTACTGACAATAATATTTACAACAATTTGAACCTCTTTGTCTGACTAAAACTATTTTGTCTATTTTGTTTGACTAAAACTTACAGTTACTACTGACAATAATATTTACAACAATTTGAAACCCTTTGGCTGACGAAAACTTACTTTTACTACTAATAATAATATTTACAAATATTTTAAGACCTTTAGCTGACTAAAACTTACACTTACTACTGATAATAATATTTACAACAATTTGAACGTCTTTGGCTGACTAAAACTTACTTTTACTACTGACAATAATATGTAAAACAATTTGAACGTCTTTAGCTGACTTAAACTTACTTTTACTACTGAAATCAGAGTTTCAAGAATTTCTGAAACTGTTTTGTATGACTAAATCTTACGATTACTACTGACAATAATATTTACAAGTATTTTAACACTTTTGGCTGACTAAAACTTACTTTTAGTACTAATAATAATTTTTAAAACAATTTAAACGTCTTTGGCTGACTAAAACTTACTTTTACTACTGAAATCAGAGTTTCAAGAATTTCTGAAACTGTTTTGTATGACTAAAACTTACGATTACTACTGATAATAATATTTAAAACAATTTGACCGTCTTTAGCTGACTTAAACTTACTTTTACTACTGAAATCAGAGTTCAAGAATTTCTGAAACTATTTTGTATGACTAAAACTTACAATTACTACTGACAATAATATTTACAACATTTTGAACCCCTTTGGCATACTAAAACTTACTTTTACTACTGACAATAATATTTACAACAATTTGAACGTCTTTGGCTGACTAAAACTTACTTTTACTACTGACAATAATATTTACAACAATTTGAACGTCTTTGGCTGACTAAAACTTACTTTTACTACCGATATTAAAGTTCTAAGAATTTTTTAAAACTATTTTGTTTGACTAAAACTTACAATTACTACTGACAGTAATATTTACAACAATTTGAACCCCTTTGGCTGACTAAAACTTACTTTTACTACTAATAATAATATTTAAAACAATTTGAACGTCTTTAGCTGACTAAAACTTACTTTTACTACTGATATCAGAGTTTCAAGAATTTCTGAAACTATTTTGTATGACTAAAACTTACGATTACTACTGACAATAATATTTACAAGTATTTGAACCCTGTTGGCTGACTGAAACATACTTTTACTACTGGCAGTAGAGTAACAACATTTTGGAAAACATTAGACTAAAATTTAATTCTAGAGTTATAAGAATTTTTAAAAACATGTTCTGCCTGACTAACATTGACTTTTACTACTGACACTATTATTTTTAATATTTGTACCTATTTTGTCTGGCTATAACTTACTTTTACTACTTATAGTGATATTTACAAGTATTTGAATCCTTTTGACTGACTAAAACCTACTTTTACTACTGACAGTGAAATTAAAAGATTTTGAAAAACATTTTCTTTGACTAAAATGAACTTTTACTAATTTTACTACTTTTACTACTTTTAGCAAATAACGATAAAATAAAGAAATAATAATAATAAATTTGCAAATGTTTGAGAGGCCGACTAAAACTTACTTTAACTACTTATACCAATTATCTAACTGGTAGTTACTTCTCTACTGAAACTAAATTCACGAAAAAAAGAAATTAATATCGCGGAAAAAGATTTGTCTGACAGAAATTGATCTTTACTACTTACTACCGATACAAGTTTCAAAAAAAAAAATTATTTCCCCTTCTGTCGATGACATTAAAACTTTGGTTACAGTCAATTGTTTCCATGAATTGGAAGAAGATTGAACAAAAATATGTAAAAAATTGATAACTGTTTCTGAACTCAATCGAATGTTTTCATAAACCTCCAATTTGTGTGTTGTAGTGTATGCATGTGTTTGCATTTTTGAGATATAATAGAATCAGTCGATAAAAGAATTTGATTAAAAGCTGAATATTGCATTGTCCGATAAAGGGAAAAATTTAATTTTTTTTCAAAAAATGTCGCATATATGATCAATTACGAGATTTCAAGTTAATTATTTACTTGAAAATTTCATTGACGTATAAGTTTAGAATTTTTAATTACTTTAAATATGGAATTATTTATTGCTTTTTGAAAAGAATAATTTTAATGAAATTTTTCCAATCGACATAATTGTAATTAGTGACAATTAGTTTTTCTTATATTACGAGTCTAATTTCAAATTAGATTAATGATAATTAATAACAAATATTTATTAATTATTTGCATTTTTTACAATTAATATGTCAGTAGAAATATTTTTTTGTTTCAATATAATTGTTAATTATTCTAACAAAAAAACCAATAAGTGTCGTCACTTTTTGAATTTGGTTCGGTTTTCTTAAAATTTTTTTTTCTAATAAAACAATTATTTTAGACGAAAAATATTATTTCAGTGTCGAAAAATATCAATTCGATTGAATTCAACCGAATTGCTATTAGTTTGATCCTCTTCAAATTGATTGGGGAAAAAAAAGTCCTTTTTCCCCTAACGAACTAATGAATTGCTACTTGATTGTCTGAAATACTAAAAGCTGACTTAATGACTTTTCTTTTGTCTAGAAACTTATATTTGAAAAAATAATTAATTATTGTAGTAAAACTTTTTTTTTTAGGGGTCGGGGAGAAATAGTCACACAGTGCTTAATTTTTGATGCTAATAAATGTTTCCAAATATTTACAATTAGCTCAAAAAATGTCTACCAAAAAAGTACATTTTCTTTTTGGTAAAATATATATATTGTTTTAATGATTTATATTTTGCATAATTGTTTTTATTTTGGCAATTTGGATGATTTATTTTCTAAAGCGGAGAAAAAAAATGTGTTCATTTCTTTGACACATAATATTATAAATGAAAAATGAAGGATCAAATGCGAACGACAATAAAAATAGACGAATTTTTAGCATCTGCCCTCTTTTGCCCTATTAATTCCGACAATTGTTACTGAAAACGACAACTGACCGATTAGAGTGGAAAAGAGAAAGATGGAAGGGAGAGGAGAAATAGAGAGAAAGCGATATTCCAAGCGACGACCATTAAGTTTAACGATCTGTGTACAAATGAGGAGTACCATCGAGAAGCACGTGACTATGCAGTATTTTAATAGCAGACCATTCAATTCACGAATATAATGATTCCAAGGCGAGAAATGTTAACGTTATATTGACGCAGAAACTCGCTCTTTCATTCTCATGTACTTTATCACTCCTCTTCTCTTATCTCATCTTTTCTAACTTCAATTAATAATTTTTCTAATCAGAAAAGAAAGGTAATTGGAATTCTTTATTTTCACGAATTATTAAATTGATAGAATTCTTGAAACGCCGAATTTTTATTTGACCCAAATTGCTAATAAGAATTCGGCCAAATAAAAATTCGTGACAATAAAAAATCGAACAAGTAAATATTCGGCGAAATGGAAAATCTGGAATTTGAAAATTCGGCTCATTTGAAATTCCATTAAATAAGAATTCGGCCAAATAAAAATTCGTGACAATAAAAAATCGAACAAGTAAATATTCGTCGAAATGGAAATTCTTGAATTTGAAAATTCGGCTCATTTGAAATTCCATTAA
>JUFY01032484.1:10866-45275 GCA_001855655.1 Leptopilina clavipes
TAAGAAAGCAATGCGCACGGAGGACTTAGAATAATTTTACCTTCTGTATAAGACAAGTGACCTCTCAAAGCGAAGGAGACAAGTGACCTCTCATGGCCTAAGAAAGCAATGCGCACGGAGGACTTGGAATAATTTTTCCTTCTGTATAAGACAAGTGACCTCTCAAAGCGAAGGAGACAAGTGATCACTCAGAGCACATTACTGATATAAGAAAGCAATGCGCACCAAATACTTGACAAGTGACCACTTTGTATCTATAGGACAAGTGACCACTCTACAGTGAAATGAAGAGGTGGTTAAAAGCAATGCGCACCAAATAGAAAAAAAAATTTTTTTTAAAAGAATTTTAATGTTCATTGAATATGTGGGATTACTTGGAGGTTTCACCCATACATAGCAAAGTAAGTTACCAGAAATCGCGGTACACTTTTTTTGTCGATTTGGATCCTTGTAATCACAGCATTGTCACGGGTCGGTGTCTAAGAAACCAAATGGCCCCCATGTGACACGCCAAGAGGATTTCTTTGGATTAAAAAAAATGCTTTCTGAGTACAATTACAAAATTTACATATTCATGCAGTAAATAAAATATTAAAACTAATAAAAAAGGAATTAAAATTCACTCACGTAGAAGTAGAGTTCGACTCGATGAGACTGTTTTGGTACACAAGTTAGTGCTTCCGACCTACAACATCCGGTGTCGTCAGAGCACCTGTGTAGAATGGCACAATGTGGAATGTACGTGGTCGATGTACTGGGGTAAACGTCTCGAACTGGTACAATTCTGGCACGAGGCCATTGGCAGCTACCCTCTCGCGAGACCTTAATGGCATGTTGAAGCGCTTCATTGACTTCGGCAGCTAAAAATAAAAGAAATTCAAAATGTAGAAATTTGACCTATAGATGGTGAAAATATATTAGAAAATTTATTTCTAATTAGGCAAGGCTTCTATAAACAAATTGCTTATTCTTTTGAATTGTATTTAATTCGAAGCGTCTTAAAGCTTCAGATTAGTGTTTTTTGTTGAGTCAAGTAATGAATGAGGAAACTGCAGTCTGATAATCCAATAACAGTTGGATTTTTGGTTCAATCCACTATTTTTGATTGAAAACACATCCAAAAGACCCTGGATTTGAATAAAGAGAAATTTAACGTAAAGGAATAATTAAATTTTTGCATCCACAAAACGTTATCATTAATTATTTTCTCAAGAGTGATTAGCAAAATGAATGATGGCGCGATAACACTCAAGTGGAATAAACCGCAAGTATAATTGTAATCAGTAATAATCTCTATATTCCAAAATCGAAGCGGATTTCAAGAAGTATAAATGAACCATCAGAAAGTCTTTTCGAAGGCACAACAGTTTCTCTATTTGGGAAAGCATCATCCACCAGCAGGTATACGGTAAGGATCGAAGCTAATTTAACAAAATTTAAAGGAAATTAATAAGTTCGCTAAGATGAAACTCTATTTAATTTCTCATTCCTAACAAATTGTTTATCGCGATATTGTTGACCAAAACATTTGCAGATTTTCGAAAGCAAAACATGAAACTTTCCACATTTTTGTTTATGTGCGTAAGTATTCTTGTTGTCGTCACCTATGCAGAGGAACCAGCACAAGAGTCCATTGAGGAATTAAGTACCGAACTTGAAACAGAATCTGAGAAATCCGATTTTGAATTGTTAATAGATGAACTCAGTGGAAGATGTCGCAGACGTGGACAAAGAGTGAGTGACAAAACAATTGCAATTGATTTATAATGAAAAATCCGGAAGAACCATAGGAACAAAAATGACAAATTTTTTTATAGTGCAACCGTGAAATGCGTTGTTGTCGTGGAATGATGTGCTCAAGACGCATGGGAAGATGTGTAAGAAGACGATCACAATGCCGAAGAATGGGACAATGGGTTTGTCAATCATTATTCCATTTTCTAAGATTTCCATAATTGAAGATTATCATCAAAAGATAACCGAAACGATTTTCCACATTTACAGTGCAGAGATGGACAATGCTGCGAAGGATTAAGATGCAATTGTCGCACCAACAGATGCGAACAGAGACGTCGTTGGTGTCGTCGTAATGGAGAAAGGGTATTTGTTCATTCAATTCGATTTTATTCCAATCAGATCTAAAAATTTCTACAGTAATACTCACTAATAAAAATTTTTAGTGCAACAATAATCGAATGTGCTGCAGAGGAATGATGTGCTCCAGAAAAGACAAACGTTGTCGCCGTATGAACGAACTGGTTCCGGAAGAATTCATAGCTGATGAAAACTAAATTGGATCATCGTAAACGATTTCAAAAAAGACAATCGAAAAGGATTTTTAATGTAATTATTTCTTGAGTAATCCGTATGAATAATAAATACATCAGCATTTAAAGATTTGCTTTTATGAAAACATTCACTGTTGTCTTTTTGATAACATCAGGAATTTATTTTAAACAAGACCGAAGAATATCTTTTCATGAAGAATCATCCCAGTGTCGTCCAACTTTGATTATAAACTGTCGTCAATCAAATGGTCGGTACATTAACAGCAGTGTGAATCATGCAAAATCCTGTATGCATGTAATTTATGGGTTCCAGTAAGTGAACGTTTGGCACTCGTCTAAATTACTCACTTCGCAGAAGAATAATAGTTCATGGCAGGATAAGGTCAAAAAACTTGTAAAGATGATTACACAGTAAGACCGAAGTTAGGTATAAATAATCATCTCCCATTCCTTAGAGGTCATTAACAAGAAAACCGATTCACACAATCTTGATGTATGCATTTTGCTACTGAATATCCAGCATATGCAAAAAATTTCCAAAATAATTTTTACGTTCTATAAAAATTACCGCGATATCAATTTGATTTCTAATATATACTTTTTCTCAAATACCGATTGTTAGAGAAATTGACTGATGGATGATTGTCAGTTACGTAACGCATCTGTTGGTTTAATTAATTATAGTGTGTTTTTTCCTCTCGATATGTCATGCGAGTAGTGATTAATAATTTTCGCTTTTAATAAAATGCGTGGGTGAATTCATGTTTTATATATAATAATAAAATTACTGTCCACTAATGGGGACACCTGCGCACCTGTGCATTTAGCATTACTCACTCTTAACTCGCATTATAATTTCACATTAATGGTCAAGCTTTTATGGCCTAGTGTCTCTCATTTGATAAGTAATAATTTATTCCATTTTCAATCTATTTTCTATACTCATGCTTAGGAAAAGCATTTACAGTGTCAATGAACTTTGAGATGACTAAACAATGAAGATGAAAAAGATTGTAGAATAAATAATTTCTGAAAGAAACAACAATATATAAAATTGTTTTCAAAACAATTTGCATGGTTTTTTTTGTTGGAAAAAACTTTAAAGGATAGTGTTTTTTCTCTTGTATAAAGTGATAAGAAAATTTACGAGGGTGGATGAAGTTAGCCCCGAGTGAATGCAACACAGTCGTTTTGGACTTGGAAACAGGGTATTATTTTTGCGGCAAATCTCTCCTTGCCGATCAGACTATGTTAATTTTTGGTGTGGGCGTCAATGCTCGAATGCCGGAGATTGTATCTGTATGTGCATTTACAATAGCACCGGGTCGATTTTTCAGTCGAGAGAGGTGTTCTTGTTCTCACTGCATTGATCAGCTTTCATGTGAAACGTCAACTCTATTATTGCGGTTTCCATAATCCGTTAAATTGTCATCATCCGACACATAGTTTCCCTCTAAATGTCACCAATTCGCTGTGCTATTGTGATAAGTGACAAGATTATTACATACTACTATACACTTGAGTACCCATGCGGGTTGGAATAATTATGATGATAATATTCCATACATTTGCTACCATCAAAAGGTCGCAGACGTTCTCGAAAAAACGATCACTTGTGGATAATATTTTCAAACAATTATAGATTCCAAATAACAATTGTTATTCTACATAACAAAAAAAAATTTGCCATGAAGCGTCTTTGGTACAAAGGAGATAAAAAAACCAGACGTGTACGAAAAGAATAAAAAGGAAGGCAGAGATGTGAAAGAAGATATAAAGCGACAGGGTCGAGGTGACAGAGCCTACCGCATGCTACCGTATCGAAAGAACATTAAATCGATTTCACATCAGGTCGTAAATTTATGTCAGAGACAATACGAAAAGTTACGTTACAAGAATTCACTTGGGAGAAAAAAACAATATATGTGTTTATAAAAGTTCAAAAGGTTCATAATAATGACTGTTAGCGCCTAGGTTCATGTTACGATATGCTTCGTTAATTTTACTGTATGTTAACAAGTCGTTAGTGACGGACTAAAATCACTTAATGCTTGCTTCGTTGATCATAAAATGTAGGTTACTTATATGGTAATTTTTCACTATTAATTGCGTCCATGGTAATTAAAAAATAAGAAGCATTTATAGCGTTAATAAAGATACATTTCATACACTTGATGCATTTTATGCATTTTATGCATTTAATGGGAAGGTGTGTGTGATACGAAATGAGATCAAGAGGCACATTATGTCAAGAGTCATTATCAAGTCTCAGTGATCCAAGTGTCATGTTCTGCATAAAACGACAAGGGCTTAATCACTCATTTCAACACTGTTTACCCAACTTGTTAATCAGTTAATACAATGCAATGCAATCGAAAAATATCCAGAGAATGTAACTAATTATATTTAACCTTCTGAGTATTTTTTTTAATTTCGAAAATGATTTTAACGTCTATTTTACGTTACGATAAATATTTGAGTATTTCAGAAAGTTCGCTTTTTTTGCTTAACTTTTGCGACATCCTGCGCCACCTTCATAACCCAAAAAACGCGCGAAAATTCGATTCAGACAAAAAGCGGGTAAAGAAAAGAATTCCAAAATAGGAATAACAAAAAGTCTTAGTTAAAAATCTTCTACTTACATTTTCCATTATTTTTGAACTCTGGATATTTGTCTCTAGTCTCTTTGACACTTTCGCGAGATCCAAGGGATTGCCACTTCAGAGCACTATGTGCAGACATTGAAGGATAATCATTTTTCGATTGATATCCATTGTACTGAGCTCCAGTTGTTCTTTCGTAGTTTTTTATCCCCTTTTGAAAAAATCTCGATTCTGTTGGTTTTGGAGTTGTTGTTGTTGTCGTCGTCGTCATCATGGTTGTCGTTGTCGCTAAAGTTGTACTCGTCGAACTTGACTTTAAGGTATTATCATCATCTTCATTCTCCTCCTCTCCATAATCCTAGAAACAGAAATATTGTTTTAGTTATCAGAAAATTTTCTAATAAATCATTCGAATAATTGTTTATTGTTTCCAAGTTATTAATTTGCTATTATTAATATACGAATATAGTAAAACTCGTAAAACTTTCCTACAATCGCTCAAGACAAAATAGAAGATCAAAATGATAATCACTGTCGTAAAAGTTTCCAGGAAATCTGTAAAAAAAATCTCCTCTAGAATCTAGAAATCGTCTCCTAGGCTAGTTAATAATGTTGAATAAATGTTTTTGAATGACATTCCGCGTGAAAGTCGACCAACATGTATCGATTAAGATTTATTTCCTTCATCTGTCTCTGATAAATCAATCAGTACCACTTGTCTTCATTTTTTGCCATCAATTGAATTGTGTATAATTTTTTTTAAATTTTCCAATTTGTCAACGCGAGTAATTAGAAATTAGGATGAATGAGTCAAATATAATGTTTTCAAGAGAGAATCTCCCAATGAGTGATTGAAACAATTTTGCTATTCCATCAATTGAAGTACTTTCGAGAAATCCGATCTCTCAACTTTCGTATATATTTCAATAATAATCCGTCAGTCTTATTGTAATTAATTTTTGTTTTTAAAACAAACTTATACCTGTGGATTATTTATGCGACATTTCTGCGAAATGTGGAACGTGCGTAAGTATAAGTTTCTATTGCTAAGCTACTGGCATGGTGGACAGTTTATGTTACAGAAACGAGAGTTCAACATTTGCATGAAAATATAATTACAGTTTATCGCTCACTCTTAATTATACTGTCATGAAGTAATATATAAAAATTGGTTCAACTCCGTAACATCTGTTTTCAGTAAATGCTAATTTAGCTGATTTCTGATGACGGACAAGTCGTAAAGTTTAAGGGGGAATGTCTAGGCAATTAAATGATAAGAGAGGTGGACGTTGATGACAAGACAACTTGAATAATTTCTGCAAAAAATTATACATGTATGACATCAGATTGGAACAGAATCTGTAGAAAAATTATTTCACTTTTAGATAAATACTAAATTTGTGCATTCGCAGATGGAATCTCTAATCGCAAATTTAGAATAAATCCCATCACTGGAATATAATAAAAATAGAAGTTGAATATAATAAAAGTGTTGGCGAATACACAAAAAGCTTTTCTCTCACAAGAGATGCAAGTGCATATGTGCTCGCCTTTGATATTGAGCCGCTGTAATGGAAACAATCTCCGTCTGACTAGATCACTAGAGTGCCGATGAAAGAGGATATCTGCCAAGTTTACACTTGACATTTATCGGATCTTCTCTTCTTTTTCTATTTCCTCTCAATGTTCAATCGAAAGTACCATATGTTAGCACCTACAAGACTGAGAGAAAATTGGAAAATCTCCTCTCTCTCTCTCTCTCTCTCTCTCTCTCTCTCTCTCTCTCTGGTCATTAAAATTCGCGGAATTTCACTGATGGACATTGTTATTCATTGCCACATTTGGTGAAATTCACTCATTGAGAGAAATTCAAGACATATGGCCAAGTTTAACGATCAGTCAAACTGATTTATTGGAAATTGTTTGAAGAATTAAATTTTAAATTAAAAAAGACAGAATAGAATTTTCTCTAATAGGTTCTTTATAACTATATATAGGTATAATCGAAAGAAGATTACATTCAATTAATCGGTGATAATTAATTTTCTATGAAAATAAAATTTGCGTGATCTACTTTCACGTTATTAGTTTCGCGCGTGCTTTTGTTAATTTATGATTCAGCAGGCGTGAAAACGAGACAGTTTTACAACGTGGGGTACTTACCTACCGTGTCTCAAACGTTTACACCGACGAAGATAACGGAAGAGATTTACGGGGAAGGTACATAAAGAATCTTTCTATAAACGGTGCACTCTTCGTCATAGCTATTTTTTCCCATTTTATTTAATCCGATTTTGAATATAATTCATATTTATAAAGAGCAAAAAAAGAAAGAAAGATTTGACAATTTATATTTAAATTTCTAGAAGACGGAGATTTTATTCACCCTAGGGAAAAAATTTTCCCATTATACATAGGTATATCGAATAAGAGGATTAAGAGTTAAATCCATTTTGGAAAATTTCAAAGATGTTTTTCAATGGTTGATTTAATTTTTTGTTTTTATTTTCTTCTTTTTATTTTCTTCTCTTTATTTTTTACTATTATTAAAGATTTTTGTTTTCATTGTTTTTTTCACAATAACTCCTGAGGCGAGAGAAGTATATGTAATCATTTGATAAGATAAAATGGATTCTTTATAAATGATAAAAATACAATGTTTTTCATTGACGAAATAAAAAGAAAAATGTTTGTACATTTAGATTTATAAGCGAATTCCATTGTATTGAAAATCAACGATTCAATTAAATTCACTTACACTTGAGGCAATTTATCACCTCGGGAGTAATTGCATATCTATTGTCAAATGTGTAGAAAACGCAGATTGTACACGATTACTTTCATTTCTCTATTCATAAATTTATCCGATCTTTTGCATTTTTTTCTTTATCAATTAGAGGATCTCGATTCGACGAATAAAACGTTATTTAATAATTTTATTTAATATGAAAAACGTTAGAAACCCGAAAAATGACTACAGTGAACACGTTTAAACAGTTTGAATCCTTAACTGCAACTGATGAGATAAGAATTTTTAAGGTAAATTTCTAATCCAAATGATGACCTTCTCTTTCGGTTATAATAAACCTACTGCGGACATTATAAAAAATTGTTGACCGTGAACTAAGAGCGCCTAAATTAAACTTTATAGCAAACTCTCGTCATATACTTTTTACGATTCTGATAATTCTAGGGTCTGCGAAGTATCATACTATATAACTATATAGAAAAACATTTGATTGCGAGATGTAATTTTAGGTCTAATCGCAGTAATAAAAAAAAAGTCTTTCATTTTTTTATCATCTTATTCCTAGTGTTCGTTTTTATTGAAATTATCATCTATTCATAATTTCTATTAATATAATTTAATATTTTAAATTCAAAAGCGTCAGTAATTGCTTATCTTTCTTGATAAATATTCACTTTCTGCTTACTAACAGATGTTACAAGTATTTGGGGTCAAAAAATTATTCCGTTAAGGGTCAACAAATATATAGCCTTTAATGTTTATAAAATATATTAATTACAATGATTTTATCAATTTCTCGCTTTATGCATTTACAGTATAATTAGTATAGAATATATACAAAATGCAACATTTAAAGAGTGGCGAAATCTTTGAATTGATTCCACAACATTGAAACCATTTATCGTTCCGCTTTATTTCAATATGTTTGGAATGATAAAATATTTTAATTGAAATTAAATTCTCTTAGGGTTCTTTAGAAAAAATTCTTATAGTTTCATTGAATAACATGTCTGGTTGAATCAGAAATTCCAATAAGTGTTGAAATTAACATAAAGTGTGGTTCAAATTCGATGTTTGTATCTGCATTGGAGTTAGGTTCTAGGTATCAGATGACCTTCAGTACCTGTATGTAGATGAAAATATATAAAGGAAAAAAAACTTTGCTTTCCAAAGTGTGTATTGACTATGTTACAATATTATATGAAGGTTCTTCGATTTTTGGGTGGTCTGGTTCGAGTATATTCAGTTAATAACAGGAGGTACCCTGGATGAGCACTAATGCTCTTTAATGCTCACAAGCCGACCGTTCCAGCCGAAAGCAGTTAAGGGCGCGTAAAGTTTTTTACCCTTTGCTCTGCTACGTGCTTCTTGAACTCGAGGCTATTCGCGGCTCTCTCTCTCTCTCTCTCTTTCTCTCCGAACCAAGTTCGTAGGTAACTATTCACATTGAATTGAAAAACTTTCACCAGGTATGCCTGATGGTTCTTTTAAGATAATTCACCCCGAATATTAGAAAGATTCCAAATAATACTTCCTTGAAATTTGAATAAAAAATCTGATTTCCTATATTTCAAAATACAGAAAATTCCCCCAAAAGGCTAGATTGTCCTGCCCAAAGTAAAAACCCAGTAAGTCGCATTTGCCACAAGGGCGAGCGTCCCTTAGCTTTGTTATTCGACTTTCGCTCTTATGGCAAATGCGACTTACTAGTCTTTTGCTTTGGACAGCAGGATTCTACTGTCCTATAATATTCGAAATTTATTTCTCCCTTTATATTCCATTTTGACAAAATACTCGATGGTCATTAAATTAAAAAATGTCGTATTTCTCTCTAGATGCGATTTACATATCTAATAAACACTTCAAATAATTTAGCTTTTATTTCTCCCCTACCTGGTATAATTCCTTTTCAAGGATATTAACCTTTTTTAATTTATTCCAAAGCCATTGCGAAAACTGCATCTTAAGGGAGTCGACGACTTTTATGATCGGCAATAAATCCAATAGCAAAAGAAACATTATTTTCTTTCTGATGACGTCTTCAATTCAAGTTTGTGAGAATATTCCGAAGATTTAGGATCCCAATTCTCTGAATTCTCAACTTATGAATTGCTGGAGAATTATTTTTACCATAAATAATATAATAAAGTTTCTCTTACTCGTTTCATTTGCGGATTCTCGCAGAATGGTCATGCAAAAAAAAAGAACTACAATGTATTTTACAAGGTCAATAAATACTAATAGATGTGAGGATTGAAAATGTAAGTTGTTGAAAGGAATTCGTGAATCAAGTTCTAAACCTTTCACTATCATTGATAATATTTGTATATAATTTAAAATTTATATAATAACTTCAGGATTTGATGAACACGTTTAAATAGATGGAATCCTCCAAACTGATGATGAGTTTGGAATAAATCCCTGACTTGCGATTCAATAGGATGAGAATTAATAACCATCATCTGTAGCAACAGTACAAAATATAAATTTGTAAATTAGGAGTAGATCAATCGATCTAAAGAAGTGATTGAATTAAAAATTTGTGTATCAGTTTAGTGTGCATCTATGCCGTGCGGACAATAAAGTTGAGGAAGAAGATGCTTTTCTCGAGGCGAAATGATCACATTCCGGATAGACAGTTCACGCAGGCCACCCACAGTGAACAATAAAACTTCATATTCCTTTTCTATGCAGTATGCACAACGATTAAATTAATTCTTGTCTCTATCTTTTGTTCTTCATCATCCTAAAATCATCCGGAAGGAAAATTTTCCATCAACTTAAGATATAAGGGAAGAAAAATCTAATGTCCTCAGTTAATATTTTCTCTTCGAAGGAAAATAAATGAAATAAGTAAATAAAAAAGAAAATAAAGAAATAAAACTAAATAATAAATAAAGAAATAGAAAGAAATAATAAATAAAGAAATAAAAAATTTGAATAGAAAGAAATCAAAAAGAAGAAGAACCGTCAGGAGTTGATAACGATGAAGAAGTTAAAAAAGAATAATGATGTCAATTGAAAATCGTCATTAATTTCTTAATGCAAAGGTATTAATTTTCAATTTTGAAATTAATATACATAGAGAAATTTATTTTGCTTGTACTTTTAATCTTTTCTTTCGTATCAGGATATACGAGGTTAGTGGCAAACTCATCGATCTTATTGAATGGACACTGGGAAGCGAGTAAAAGAAAAGATACAACAATGAAAAAAAAAATATAAAAAGTGAAAGCCCTGTGTCGAATGGGATGCAAGAGCATTACAGAAGGCATTTAAAATATACTTTCGTCTATTATTCTAAAGGGCGCGCGTGGATCTTTATAAAAACTAGTTCAGTCGTTTCTAATATATACTTTTCTTCAAATCCCTCTTTATTTTCATAAACTATTTTCGAAACTCAAAACGACCTAATTGCTTTATCGAAAATCTGTAGCTTGCGATTAAAGAACTTAAAAATATGTGACGCGATCTGAAGAAAGGGACCTTAGAAGCAAAGAGTTTGAGGTTAAGTTTGTAATTTTTGGAGTAAAAATACAGAAAGAGGATCAAATATTAATACAAACCATTGATGCTTAAGTGTTTATTACCTTCAAGATAATCAATAAAAACTGATCTTCATTTTACCCCACACAACACGATATCTTCCTGGAAGCTTCATTAAGGCGGACAATTTAAAGCTTCCTGGAAGATTCCAGGAAGCTTCCATCCGAGCTTCACCGATCTTCCAAGGAAGCTTCCTGGAATCAAGATTAATCTATCACAAACATAACCTAAAATTTGTTTGCTTCTAAGGTCCCTTTCTTCAGTATAAAGTTGTAAAGCGTGAGGCATTCATTTTTAAGAAATCATCAACGGAAGCCGCAAACGATGACATTCTCATAAACATTAATTTTTAGCCTTTCAAAAACAACTCAACACTTTATCTTCAGTTATTACTGACCTTCGATGTTCCGTCTTTTTTCGTTTAACGTATAATAAAACATACCGCAAGTTGGCCTTTTACTCTTTTGGATCGTCTGCAAGTTCAGGGTGTGAAATCACGCGTTCACCATAATTTTTAGAGTGGACAGTTCTCAATTTGCAGTCATCAAAAATTGAGTGGTCCTCTTGAAATTATTTCTCTCTAAATCTTTTTTTTCTGTAGGCAATGGGAATTTGTGAGAAAAATTTTCATCAATCTTTCTAATGTAGCTTAATCTTTGTCTTGTTGAATTCTCTTTGTAATAAAAATAAGCCACGTGTCTTGTTACAATTTTTAACGATTCTCTTTAAATGAACAATATCAAGGAGGTGGTCCATTGATCTTCTTTTTTACGACCGTTGGTTAAAAATGAGACATATGTCAATATATCCCAAGTGAGCACAAATATTCTCAATTCTCAGTACTTTTACGATCTCTGAATAATTTATTTTACGATGCTGACAATTTTTTCTTTTTGATCGATGATTTCAAGGTTTATTACACTACGTTTTACATTTAAATAATCACAAACATTTTGGCTCCTAATATCCATTTCGATAAATTAATATCCATACCGGATGATTGGCTAAGATCAATTAATTTTTGCTCCCATAAAATACTGAATGGCAATAAAAACCCAACTTATCATAGATTTGTCAATTTTTAATGATTTCCAAGAATTGGTCATTCTTATTTTCGATTGGTATATATGTGTTTGAGAATTATTTGGCTTCTGAATTGGAATAATTGAAATGGAGCCAAAGGACGTATACAATTTGTCAAGCGAGGATAACACATGAGTTATTGACCTGGTTCTTCTTTTTTACCTCTGTTATAAACAATAATGTTTTGAATCGATGTCGTCTTGAATTTCATTTAAGACACATGCTGCACCTTGGCTATAAAATGGAGACTTTCATCTCGGAGCATTTCTTTTGGATGATGGCCAATTTCTGCTATGGAGGACTTTATTTTTGGTACCGACCTCGATAAAAATATTCCTAGTGCTTGTACTCACGCGTCAGTTAACACTACTGCAATTACCATACGTTCAGATGTAAACAATTTTCCAACAATTGATATCAGTCCGAAGTGATCCTAAATTTAGAATAGCGATAATGATTTTCAAAGTTCTATATTCTTAATTCCGCTGGAATCTGATTGCTGCAAAAAATTTTTCACATAGAAAATCATTTTACCTGATTCTATAATTATAGTTTCCAAAATATTTCTCTTAATTGAAACATGTAAAATTATTGATTCTGGATAATAAATCTTCCAGTTGATCCTGGAGTTGATCATTGTAGAAACCTGTAATTATTACGACCCCTTTGTGAAAAGAATCACCGCATTTCAACGACACTGATACTTTTACCACTTTCCGTTGTCATCTTACGATATCGTGACTTGAATAGACGTGGGATGTTCTCTTGTACCTCCCTTTTATTACCGTTGGGAGTTTAACCTTTGAAATCCACATATATTGAAGGTTTACATCGACCTTTGAAATCCATATATTGTATTTATGTTTTGCGGGTGGTCCGTAAACCTCGATAATTTTCAATCATGAAACATTATAACGTAATACTAAAAGACATCATTATCTTCTTGATAAGTACTAAATTCTTGTTGTAATGAATCCAATATACAACAATGAGAAATAAATAATTCATAAGATCAATCATAAAAACTGTCTGAAAGCAACTTCTTGAGATGACATATAAATTTAATCACGAGAATTTTTCGAATACACTTTCAAACGTGTAACAAATGGTATAAATATTGTTCGGTACAAGTTGTCTGTAACTTTCCCTTAATTCCATTTGCTCGTAACTTCGTATTATGCGTAAAAAGTCAATTTTTTTTCCTGTCAGTTCATAAATTGGATCTATTTAACAAGTTTTCAGGAATCAATTGTGTAATTTAGACATACAATAGGTTTAGATGTTTGTAAAAGAAGTTAAAACGTTGAGTGTTTTTCGATGATTCACTTTTGATGTTGTGGTTCATGGTCATCGATATAACTACCAAGACTATCTCCCCTGTGAGTCATTAATACGTTTCGAGTGATTGACTGTCTACGCAGTGATTGGATACCATTTATCGGACATTTACCTTTTCATTCATAAACTTATGTTTTCGCTTATGAGCCAAAATGAAAATTCTATTACTGGAACAAAAGTTTTCATTGTTGGAAAATTGTAGCATTTGGTAGAGTTGGGTTGAAGTGATCACTTTGTGGATGTAGTTGGAGAATTTTTCGATAGTTTTGATATTAAATCATCTAAAGCTAAAGTTAGATCACTTAGCAGATGTAGTTGGAGAATTTTGAAAAGAAGCTTTAGAAGTTTTTGATATTAAATCATCTATAGCTAAAGTTGAATCACTTGCAGATGTAGCTTTTGAAGCATTTTGGAAAAGAAGCTTTTGATATTTTGGATATTAAATCATCTAAAGCTGAAGTTTGGTCACTTAGCAGATGCAGATTTTGGAAAATTTTAAGAAGAAGAAGAAGAAGCTTTAGATGTTTTGGATATTAAATCATCTAAAGCTAAAATTAGGTCACTTAGCAGATGCAGATTTTGGAAAATTTTAAGAAGAAGAAGAAGAAGCTTTAGATCTTTTGGATATTAAATCATCTAAAGCTAAAGTTAGGTCACTGAGCAGATGCAGATTTTGGAAAATTTTAAGAAGAAGAAGAAGAAGAAGCTTTAGATCTTTTGGATATTAAATCATCCAAAAAGCTTCTTCTGCATTCTCTTAAAGAAGACCCAAAGAGGAAACTAACAAAATTGAAGATAATTACCATCAGCAGAATCAGTTTTCGGTTACTGGTAGTTTATTTGCGGTTTCATACCATGACCCCTGAACCATGGGTGGTCCTTCGAGATTGTGATCCGTACATAAGAATCCATAGGTCACAAACGACTCTATTATTAGCAGATCTCCAAGTTTCCAATGTACCTAATGTCATCTAAATTCTGCATTCAAAATTTAGAAAACTGCGATTGTGTCTATTTGAGACTAAGTTTCTTCTCTAATCGTTGAAACTGTTTTCAATGGAATATAAACACAAAATAACAACTTTGCAGATATAAATAACAGCGAATGCAAATACGGAAATTTGTATTCTGTTTCAATGTAGAAGACTTTCTTTCACTAATAACTCTCAAAACGGATAATAATCCGTTACTACGATGATAATCATAATTAAACAACATACGAATTACAGTGATTATCCTCTTGTCAGAAATGCATCCGTTTTCAAAAATTTTGACACGTTTTCCATTATTTGCATGAAAAAATTTATCCTCGCAAGTGAAGAAAATGAGGAGAACATTCGTGCGCCAATGGCGAAACGAAGAGGTTACAATAACTTAATGTTTCTAGTGGTGTTGACCATTAATGAGAAAAGATGCAACAACTTTTCAATGACATCATCTCTTATTCACTATTCGTTCAATATACATTTCGCGCGATATCTATTCATGATGACACTCCCTAGAAAGTTTTACACAATTTATTATAATAAATGACAATATTTCATTATTTGAAAAATGAAATATTGCAAATGAATATTAAATACATATATATTCCGTTTTCTATGGTTTGAAAAACATATAACAATAAGAATTCCTGGAAAAATTCGAGTTTGAATTTTAAAAATAGAAAAATTTTATCGCTGCGATAAAAATTTGAAAAGTATTTCAAATATTTCTTGCAAAATGCTTTGAGGGATTTTACTATAAGACTATGTCTATAAATCTGTTTGGGTGGAATAATTAATTATAATGACAATACTTTCGAATCGTATAAGCGGTATTAAAAACTGATAAACGGGGAATTATTTGATTATCAAGTTTAATTGATTATCCTGTCTGTTTACAGATGTAAAACATTTAGAAGAAAATGCCATTTTAGTCGCACGTAGGTATAATTATGTTTATTTCTGGCGTTATAAATAAAACGCTTTGCTCTTATCAATTATTAACTATTACTATTGCAGTAATTTACGATCATATTTGAAAAACTACTTTTCCTCCTCTGCTAGATAATTTTTGAATTCCAAAAGTTAATTCCATTCTATTGCAAATAATTCCAACAAAGGGACTTCTAAATCTTAGAATTATCTTCTCCCCCAATTATTTGCTTTAGGAAGTGAAAATTTTCAGTTATGAAACAAATGAATGAAATTGTAAACATTTGCATTTAAAAGTGCGTGTAAATAAGTTGCCAATGGACAAAAAGTAAAAGTGAACTGACCTCAACTAAAATGTCAACGACGCATTAATATTCATTAGACAGATGCTAACACACGATTAGGAACTGTTAATTGAGTACACGCCTATCGCATTTTACGAGTCGGTTGTATTATAAGCACACAACACCTACAAAATCAGTAGCGGATTATATATTTTCAGGCCTTTTGTATATGTATACATAATGTACCTTTTGCAAACAATGAAAAGGTGAATTGGCAACTTGTTTTGTGTCACGTTTCGGGCACCAGAAGCAAAACAAGTTGCTTTCTCCTACTCTGAAGAAGAATGCGCGCGCATTTTAAAAGAAATTAAACTGCGACGAAGATACATATTCCAAAGAGAAAAGAATACGTTATTTATTTTCGTTTGCTTTCCTTTGTCTTACTTCTTTCTTGATGGACACTTGTGCACAATTTTGTATGTCAAGTGCTGGTACAAGTATCGAAAGCTTAAATTCTACTGATGTCAGTGCGGCGAAAAACATATCTCTTTCAGGTGTGGCTTGTCGACAAATTTTCCTACTTATTGAAAAAAAACAAATTTAGATTTAAATACTGGTCAAAATTTGTCAATTTCCGGAATAAAGGATTTAGATGCGCATGTACTTTGCGCAGCATATGCGCGCAGGCGTGCAAGGTTTGGTTCTTTCACGCATGCGCGCACAAAGCTTTGTAATTTTTTTGAGTAAAAATTACAAACATAACCTACAATTTTTTGCACAGCGATCGTTTCGAATTAAACTAGAATTCTCTATTATGATTTATTTATAATTAAATATATAGAAATAATGATTTCTATATATAAGAAATATAAAATAGAAAAAATTTCTAAATAGTCAATAAACTATTTAGAAATTTTTTTTTTTCTAACTGCATATATGGTCGCAAAAGAAACTCGAATATGCATCACACGCATTCGGTGAGAGGAAATTAATACCATATTGTCATAACTTGTGTGACATTATAGATTCTCTTCTTGCATTGAGAGTTTCAATGGGATGTAAATAACTGAGTAGCCCTTATTAAAATTTATATTTGATGGTATAGGAAATGTCGCATTGTGAGCACATGAAATGGGCGTAAACGTTTGCCATTGCGATGATTATTTTATTTTGTGTTCGTGTTCGCAAAACCCACATGATATGCGAGAGACAAAGAAGAAAAGGAGAATAAGATGCATTAGGCATGGCGTTATTCTTCATCGACAATGCAAACGAAGAAAAACCGTTATCCAATAAGAAGTACTCCACCTGAAGGGTTTTTCATTCCTTCGCAAAAAAAAAAAAACATAGAGAAATAGAAACGTCAAACTCGCAATGTCGATTTATCATTCATGAATTACTCGCATCCTGCAACATAATTTCGTTGAAATTAAATTATTTAGATGCTTCATTACTTTCCGTTTCTTCTGATAAATTACTTGCGCGCGCACGTGACAATCATTGGCGCATTAGTTTCACTTTGCGCGCATGCGTGATTGTCATTACAGTTTTCAAAAATGGCAGAACATGTGTCATCTGGGAGATTTAAATTAAAAATAATCCAACTTTTCGGGAATTTTTGACATAATTTTGACCAAATACAACAAATATGAAAGTGAATTTGATCATCAGTTATTTGCCAAATGAATATAGAAGAGAAATCTCGTCTTAATGAATACCTTTTGGTACCTTTTGGTCACTAAGAAGAAATTTCAAAAGGTGCGAAAGGAATCCAGCAGAAAAGTAGTAAAGGCATTGTTTGTAAGTGCCTAACGATGATGCATTGCCAAAGAGAATATCGATAACGAAGCCATCAGTCGTTTCCACACGCAAAGTTGTTTTATGTCCGCATTGTGATATTATCTGGCAATTTATTGGGTAGATCATCAGTGGCGTTTTACGCCTGCGGAACAGATTTATGTTAAAGGCTATTAGCAACCTGGTTTACAGTACTTTACAATATAACTTTAAACTCTTACTACAATGACTACAATACTATCACTACAATTATTCCTATTTGTATGTTTTAGAACAATAATACCAAACGTATGAATTTATCAACCTTGTGACAATTTATTTATTCTAGATCAAAATTTTAGATTATAGGGGAAGTCCATAAATTACGTAAGACTTTTTTTGGGAAAATTGGACCCCCCTCTTACGTAATTTATAGAAGTCCCCATAGTCAAATTCATAGTCAATAATTATAAAAACTTATTGAATCAATATTAGATTTTTAGCGAACTCAAAGAATTTAAAAGGACTTTTTTCTAAAGATAGTTCGAGTCATTAACCAACCAGAGAAAAACAAAAATTGCTGATGTCTTCATTATAACATTTTGTCTGTGTAAAAATGTAACTATATGATTTAATTGTTTGTAAATGTTTGACGAGATGACGATGAGCGCTTTTTCTCTTCTCTCACTTTCAAGGTCTCTGTCACGTAAAGAAAGTTTCGCGAAAGAAGACTTGAACAATTACCACTTTTGCTCGACCCCGAAGGACACACTTCTCACGTAATGACGATAATTAACTATCCTTTCGTTTTGTTTTACACACATATAAATCTCAAAAGTGAATCAGGAAATCTTTCTTGCATTATCTATAGGAATTCAATGAAAATTGTCTATTTATTCCCATGTGGAAAATTATCCACAAAAAAAACTCCGAAAAAGATTTTTTTTTCCTCCTAAAGAACAACGACAGTCGGTCAATTTGTAAATTCTGAAGAACACAGGTGTTCTCAGGGTGTATCAAACGTTAGCAAGATACGTGTAATGCAAAGATTATTCTATCTTGTCAGAAGTGATAGACGATCGAGCGTGTGCGGCATAATGGAGAAGTTGAAACATTTCGAGACGTTCGCACGCGAGGAATGAAGAGTTTCTAAGCCACAAGATCATTTCCAGGGAGATTAACTTTTTTTCTTAATATAAAAATTCCTGCTTAAAACACGAATATGAAAATAAAAATCAAATCTTCAAGTGACTGTCAAAAAATAGAGGAATAAGGGAAGCAAATACCTGATTATAAACCCGACGGTTTCGGAATCAGTCTGAAATTTTTATCATCAGGAAAGATCACGA
Source organism: Leptopilina clavipes (assembly GCA_001855655.1). Lineage (NCBI taxonomy): Eukaryota > Metazoa > Arthropoda > Insecta > Hymenoptera > Figitidae > Leptopilina > Leptopilina clavipes. The sequence continues at coordinate 29,799 of JUFY01032484.1, forward strand.
AAGGAAGAGAAGAAAATAGAATTTATTTTCATTTGATTGGAATAGGAAATAGTTACACTTGGGGGGTCAAAAGGAAGAACAGAACGCAAAGACAAATGTTTGTTCACTGACTCTGAATAATAAATTAAACCTGATTTAAACGAAGGCCATGACCAGATCTAAAACGAACTGTATAATTAACACAAGAGACTGAAGGAAATGTAATAAACTGCTCGGAAAGTAGAGTTAATAGAGGCCAAACGAGAAATAGAAAACGGGTCATAATAATTGCATTTTCACTCTTCAATTTTATCAATAATAATTCTAAAAATCCTTCAAAAAATTTTTTCCCAACAACATTCATTATTAAAAATTCCCCATATACATATATATCTCATTAATATTTCATGAAATATATCAATTTATAGCCTTGGATTTTGGTATATTTAAATATTTTGCATCATCATTTTTTGAAATTGTTTCAAGTCTCAATTATGAGTCATGATGATGAACTTGGTATTAGAACACTCTTTCGAGTACAATAAAAAAAATTTCTCCTCTCCATATGACACACGATTGCCTAATTTTTCTTTTACATAAACTTATGTTGCGGAAATTAGTAACAATTCGCAAATAAGCAAATCTTGTTCAAAATATAAATTGTCAGCGATTTTGCTGGTAATAATTTATTTCTTTAAAGTGGCACGCAAACTCTAATGACAATTAAGCATTATAGAAGCATTCAGGAGAAATTTTTTTCGCTTCTTTGTCACAAATAACTATAATAAAAGAAATAATACTTTTGTACGTGTTATTCGTGGAATGCTTACCTATAACAAGATTTGGGTATAGAAAATATTGTGGAAATATCCGGACAAAATTAAATTAGAAAAAATTTTTTTCTTGCGGGTTCTTTAGTCGTTTTAATTATTTAATATAGTCTGTAATTACTAAGGTATTGTCCAGAAAACGGGACACGTAAATTGTAAGATTTATCTCGCAAAGGATCGTCGTTTTATTTCTAAAATAAATGTGCGTTTGCCACTCAGTGGAGTAATTACGCGCGATATGCGAGTTAGACGAATAAATCATACTTTATTATGATGGAGAGCATCGTTGAACTTATTTTCGCCAATGTGGGTTTATAATTGGACAGAGTCGTAAAAAATATTTTCCTGGGAAAATATATTTCGTTTTGTTTCTTTCTCTCATCAACTTGAAAGTAATCAATGATTATGCAATAATTTTCTATAATCGTTAATTTAGAACATTAAGTTTCATATTAATCTTTTTTCCCTCATGATGGCAGAAGCAATTTTTTTCCAAAAAAGAAAAATTTAACTTTATCTTATAGTAGAAAAGAAAAACAAAAGGGAGGAAAATTTTCGACAGGAAGATTTCAATCGACATTTTTCCATTAAACTCTTAGACTTAGATTTAACTCTTTGATCTTTGTTTAACGACGACAACATAATGAGGACGCTAGACGGTCATAAATTTCACACTATTAGCAATCAACTCGGAATAGTAACATGCATGAACCATTTAAATTGAATCTAAAGGGAATTTTTCGAACGAATTGCAATTTTTCGCTTTGGACAATTATTCCAACTAATAGAACAGAAAAGGAAAGAAAACGAAAGGAAAGGAAATAATAGGATAGGATAGGATAGGATAGGATAGGATAGGATAGGATAGGATAGGATAGGATAGGATAGGATAGGATAGGATAGGATAGGATAGGATAGGATAGGATAGGATAGGATAGGATAGGATAGGATAGGATAGGATAGGATCATTGTCAATAGAAATTTTCCTGTTGAATTATGATTTATGGCCTGTTTATGCACCTCCAATTGACATATTATTAGACATTATCTTTTGACAAGATCTTGATCAGTCGTTGATAGATTATTTATCTTGTAGAGCTCAACACAGAATCGTATGTTCCCATCTTTGTATCATTCTAAAGACTCCAAACTTTATTTCTCCAAGGAAATATTTAACAGAATCGTATTTAATGAAAGAAGATATGCGTAGAATACAGAAATAAAAGAAATAAAAAGGAGTAGCCGCGGTCTTGCCTTGTCTGGCATAATTAATCAAGATTTTTGATAACCGTGACTTAACGTCTTGATTTGCGTGAATGTTTCACTAAACGAACGTTGAGAAGAAAAGAAAATATTCGTTTCGCTAATTTTATCTAATTGCATATAATTTTTTTTTTATTCTTTGCTTTTGATTTTTCTACATAAAAATTTAATTTCTTATATCAATATGGCAAATAGAACGTCAATTATTATTATTATTATTGTCAATTATCCGATCCCATAAAGTGTAAATAGCTTCGTAACTTTCTATATATCTAATCCGACAATTATTAAATAATAAATTATCGGCTTTGGGATATATAAGATTTTGTATTATTGAAATTTATAATATTGCATAATGTTGCATTAAGAATGTTTTTATCGCACTTTATAAAGAGACTAATCATGCATTTTATTTGTATGTAATTTATTTATACGTGTAATTAGTATATACATTGGAAAATAAATATTTTTCAATCTCCACCTGATCAAAATAATTATAAAATTGTTAAGAAAAGTCTTACTTTGAATCGCTTTTAAACATTAATCAGAAAAAACATTTACCTTGAAAAAAAATACATTGCGTTGCGCGTTAATCTCTCTTATTAACTTAATACCTTTTTTCTATAAAATAATTTACTCTCGTTGTGCGCTTATTTCTACAGACTTGCAAAAAAAATATATTCACATTTAAAGAGAACGTTTTCAGCGTCAGTATTTTTGAAAAAAATTAAATTTAAAAAAAAGTAAATATTCGATCACTTCCAGTGGAAAATTCATTGTTTAGTGCGAGAATTAGTTTAATTTTTATTTTAAGTATGTCAAACTATTATTCAATTTCATTATTTTTGTGCTAAGTTAGCGCATTCTCAAATTTTCGCTTACAGACGAACATGCTTCTAAAATAACTGTTTTCTTTTCAGTTCTTTGAAGAGCTTACAGTTAGAATATAATATTCTTAAAATAAAAAAACAAAACTCTTAAATATTATCTTAGGGACTTTTTTGCGCAGGAATATTGGCAACATTGCCTCAACATTCCGACAATTTTGGCAATATTGCTGCAATTTTAGGAGTATTAGTATTTAAATAATATTAGTATTTAAAAATATTCTCACTAGAAGAAAAAATACAATAATAAATGATTTAATTTATTTATAATAATAATAATAATAATAATAATAATAATTTTGTTAATTACGGAACAAATTTTCAGAACGGGCGACGAATCTAATATTGATGTTACAAAATTAATAATTCAGGACGTGAATAATGATGTTCTTCGTGCGCAAGTCATGAAAGGTTGAAATAATTTTATTAACAATAATCGGGTACACATATACGGAAGTTTATATGTATATATGTGTTGGTCGATAAGTTTTCTCGTTATCGAGATAATTATGTAAATCGCCCGTTGGCCGATTATATTGATTGATATATTATATTATGTAGTTCAACGACAGGCACGATCTGCGTGCCAACGGCAACGAGAGAGGGCCTTTGACAGATCGTCATTATGCTAATGAAGAGGTTCCTGCCCTTCGGCCCAATACATATAATAAGAGCCTACCAGAAGTTTCTCAATATTCCGACAAACGCGCATCACAAACATTTATATTATTATTTTCATTATTATTATTATTATTATTAATTTTTACAATTTTAAATATTTATTCTTAACTACAAGAATAGAATCCTAGAATTATTTTTTAATTCTCTGGTTCTTAAATAGAACAACTAAGCCATTTTGACCCAGAGAACTGAAATTTGGTACACATTTTTATTTTCCTATTTACTGAATTAATTCAAAAGTCCTTAAAATTATTATTATTATTTTAAACATTAAAGAATGAAAATAGTTGATTGGGAAATTTTTTTACCTGATATGAAACATAATGTTCACCCTATATATTGAAAGTTTTAAGAATTTAATTTTTTTTCAGAGGGACTTGCGGATGAAAATATTTTCTTCCCTAGAAGAGGAAACTGTTTTTTGTGTCACGTGCGCATCTTCTAATACACAAAAGGAAATCCGGAAAAAGGTAAAGATTTATATTATATATGTAGTCACTAATGGTATTATCACAATAGAAATTCCAAGAAATTGTGAAATTTGATTTATATATTAAGATCAGAAGCTGAATTTACAGCGGGAGATAATTTTTCAAGGTAAGCCGCGTGTGAGGGATACAGTTCCTAATCTCTCGAGAAAATGAAAGATCACGAGTCGACATTTCTTTTCAAGAAGATTATATTATATATATACGTTGAAAAAATGCGGTAGGTCAGTTAAACCATTGGATTTTTTTGAATCGAAATTTCTTATTATTGGTTAGCAGCAATTTGAAAATATTCTCTAATTTACACTTATTAATTTGCTACCAAGTGCGATAAACTTCTATACAAATTTAATAATAATAATAATAATAATAAATAAAAATAAAATAACAAATAATAAAAATAATAATAATAAAAATAAAAATAATAATATTAACAATAATAATAATAATAATAATAGTAATAATAATATTAATAATAATAATATTTAAATAGTAAAAAAGTAATAATAAATCTCTCGAGAAGTAACGAACAATGTTTGCAAATTCATAGTATGAATATTTGAAATACTAAAAAACAGGTTTATTTTTGAAGAATTCTTCGATATGTAAAGGTCAAATAAACAAATATACGAAAAACCGGTTGATGCATTTAAAATCAAGAAATAATCATAAAAGGTCAATGCTGATTAAATTTTTTCAAAAATAAACTCACGACTGCAATTTAAAAATTAGTTTAGTCTCAATTTCTCATATCTTAACGAAAACCGAATTGGATTAAATTAATTAAATTAATAATTTAATTAGATGAATAATTTAATTAATCACATTTGTCTAAATCATGTAAAAGTACGTTTAATTTGAAATATAATCTAATTTTCAATCTTTTGTAACATTGATGAATTTTTTCTAAAGCTAACGATTCGTTCTGTGGGTTATTATCTCCGCGTGCGCCGTTGGTGAATTAGAAGAACACAAAATAAAAAGGGGAATTGAAAAAAAAACAGAAAGAAAGCACTTGAGAAAAGACCAATAACACAGTGCTCAGTCGGCTTCTTAAAGGCTACAGGGCGCCACTTCCGAACGAAAGGCATCTTTTGAAAATTAATGATTATAAGAAAAAAAATACAATATTAAATTACAATTTTGATTAAAACTATACCTCACATAGGAAATAATTTCAATTTAGTTTAATTAATATCGAATAATAATTGAAAGTAGTTAATTTTTACATTTGTCCCAAATTTTATCTCTTCTAATTATTGTTTATTATCAATTAATCCAAGTACTAACTGTTCTCAACGCTGCTTAACTTCTGTGATCGAACGAGAAACAGTGCGTTCGCTACGCATACTTAAAGTAAAGTTGGAGCGCAAGCGCAAACGCCGGAGTGGGGTCAATGAGAGGGAGCGAGAAAAACTCAAACATCTCTCTCGCTCACATTGCCCCTAATCCTGCGCTTGCGCTCCGCCTCACCAATTAAGAATCTCACGTATATCATTTAATGCGATACAAAAGAAGTCATTCAGGAACCAACAAAAAAAGTCTAGAAAAAGCCAGAGAGCTTATATAGAATCTTTAATCAGAAAAGTAAGATGAATTTTTAAGAAAGTATTTTTCGTAACGAGCCTGTTTAATGGTTATTATGATCAAAGAATAAGTTAATGATTCGGAGTCGATATTTCAAGATCTTTTTTAAAGTTTGATTAAGCTTCAAGTTAAAAAAAAATCAAAGTGAAGGTACAGTGACGATCTCCTTTCTACACGCACCTTAAATCTCATATTCTTTCTTCGACGTTTATAATGGCTTGATTCGCGGCCACATTATGTTGTACCGTTTGAGGTGGTAACGTGTTATTTAACCGGTTGTATGGATCGACAGTATCGATAGGACAACGAAATTGCTATACCCATCCCTTTTTTCTGAACGTAGTAATAAAGAAGAAAAACAGTATACCAATTCAGATAAAGGAAAAGTAAACATTACTACCGGGATCATCATACGTTGTATTACTGAAATATAATAGCAGATAATGAAAATATTTACTTCATTTTGATAAGTTGTTCCATTTTATGAAAATAGAAAAGAAAATGGAACACTTATCAAATAATGAATAAAAATTTTTAATTTAAAGAATATAATATCAATTTTAAATTCGCGATTTTTTTTCGATGTAATCTATGAATCTAAATTTTGAATTAAAAAATTGATATTCTATTTCTATTGGCTTTTGTTTGTTTTGAAGAAGTTTATTGACGCCACTAGTGTGTTTGGAGAAGAGGACAATTCAGATCTCAGTAGCTAAGAGCTAAGTAAATTAATTAGCATCTGACGTACAAGTCAGACAGTATAAACGATTCAAGTCGAAACGCTCTCGCAAGTCTTGTGAGTCATCGATCTTCACTTTAAAGCATATATTCCTTTTGCCCGTCATACTCGAATCCACGTGCGCCTTTGTAAAAGCAGTAACAAGAACTTATTCTTAACTGACTCTATTTAGAAACGTCTAGTAGTCGTTTATTCCAAACATAAAATAATAAAAATCAAAAACTACTTTAATTCTCCATTTTTGCAGATTGAAAAAATTATCAAAATTCCATTTCGTCTTCACTTCGGGATTTTTAATTTTGCGGATTAAAAGTACCAGAAAAAAAAAGGAATAATATTCTCTAAAAACTTGAAGTAAAACATAACAACTCTATTTACGGACACAGCAATAAAAAAAAGAAAAAATTTAATTAACTTCACACATTCTTATCAAAGAATTCTCATCTCGACTCATGGTTGCAGTTGCAAATATACAATCTTGCATTACTTCTGTGAATTTACCTCCTGTACTGCATATATAATCTGTCCTCTCTTATCTCTCTTCATTTTTGTAATGCTTGTGTGATAACTCCGCATCTTCGCGGAAATTCGCTTTCATTAATTGCGCAAAAAAGAATTAATATGTATTCGCACTAAGTAAGTCCAATTAACCGAGAAAGGACATTGTGTTAAAATTCTCGAGCAACTAATTAATATTTAACATTCCTTTCGTTTGTCGAACACTTTAACTAATAGAGACATATGCAAACTATTTCTGAATTAATTATTCTTTGCGATGCAAGTCTTGGAGGGAGTTATCAAACATAATTACGGGATCGGATTCAATTAGTGTCGGCGGAAACTCGCTTTAGGGTCCTCCTAAAAAAGAGTATGTTTTGCTGGATTTTACTCTCTATTTTGGAAAATAGTGCTGCCCAAAGTAAAAATCTAGTAAGTCGCATTTGCCATAAGAGCGAAAGTCGAATAGCAAAGCTAAAGGACGCTCGTCCTTATGGCAAATGCGACTTAGTAGGTTTTTATTTTGGACAGCAGAATAATTCTTTAGACATCCTGCAGCTAATTCTCCAATAGAAAACAAATCCAAAGAATTGGAATTCTCCAAAAGATGCTAATTCTAAAATAGAAACTGAATACCCATAAAAAGGTAGATGGGTTCATTGTTTTTTTTCCTGTTCCTTTTGAATTTTTGACTACATTCACATTTTCTAGGCAAATGTGTTTGTCAAATTGTATACAGTGCGTTGATAAGAAAACATTTGAGACAAAAAAGAAAGAAGTTTAAAGTGTCTGAACTTTATTCACAGCGGGGTTAACCTTAAAACCAAAGGCGGCTCACAATCTCTGGTGAATCATTAACCTCGGCACGTCAGGTCAGTAGTGGCTCAATCCACTGCGTGGTCGCGTCATTGTCGGCCAACCTTTTTTTGATGCTTGTTTTATTTTTCGGTATAACTTTTATTGTCTCAAAAAAAAAAAAAATTAGACTGACAACTCACTTATTTGTTTCTTCTTTTCCCTTTTTTCGAGAAGCATGAAAATTGTATATTAAAGCATATATAAAGCCAGCAACTAATTCTCCTCCAAAATAAACACAATTTCCGCGTTAGCATTTTAGCGTATAAGTGCATTAGATGGAAATTCTCAAAAGGAATAAATCCCTAATTGCGTAATAGCGTATTTCGCCGAGGGTCATAAATTTGTTTGGTAGCTGCTGGTGGCAATAATCGTGCGCGCATGGTTTCTATTTTCACGCGGGCTTTTTTTATTTATTTATTTTTTTTTTTTGCGAAACGTATGGACAATATGCACACCGGAAGCATTCGTGTATCCTCGTGTGAAGAGCCTGTAGCGAATTACAAGTTGTATAAAGACGAGAAGAACATAAATTATTCTGCTACAACAGTTTGGTACCAAAAGGACGTCGCGCAAGAATTCGTTTTTGTCGCTATTACATACAATAACAATCCGCGTGCGAAAGTATATTATACTCGCAAGGGTCAAATGTTTTCTCCAAACAAGAATAAAACACACTCGATCGCTATTATTTCCAAGAATCAAGTCCTTAAATAGTCCCAATTTCCACGACGACGACGTTAAAGACGAACGCGAGAGGGTTATAAATTTCTCGACATGATTCACTTTAGTGTGTGGACTTTTATATGTCCAAAAAGGCGCAGATTCACGTTGTCTCGTGTCGCGACACATACATTTTTAACATTCAAGGTTAAATTTAGAAATTAGGGCGGTACTCTCAGAGCGCATGAGAGAGAAGTTTGGGTTTCTCTCTATCACTCCCATTATCCCCACTCCTGCACTTGCGCTCCACTGCTACTTAAGAACAAACCAGTTGAGTATAATCCAAATCTGCTGCACAAAGTAAAAACCTAGTAAGTCGAATTTGCCATAAGAGCGAAAGTCGAATAGCAAAGCTAAGGGACGCTCGCCCTTATGGCAAATGCGACTTACTAGATTTTCAATTTTCCAAACTCTAGATCCTCTTGTGATGCCCAAAGTAAAAACCTAGTAAGTCGCATTTGCCAGAAGAGCGAAAGGTAGTTAAAAGACTTCAAATGAAATGTAAAATTTAGTTCAATTTCTAACATAGATTTAATAATCACTTTGTCTTTTACTGGCTCCAAGCCACTGGTAACCTTACAATTATCAAAAGACCAATGTTTGCCATACAGATTGCGAGCTGCTGTATACACATAAGTCACTGTCACTTTGCATTCCCGTAAACTGATAACGACTGCGGAAAATATGTCAAGAATTCTGGGAATTGTGCTAGGAGACAAATTGCTGCATAAAAACCACTTGTTATGGACTCTATTAGATTTCTTAGAATGAATTCAGTAAAAGCTATATAAAGAGCTTGAGGCTCTTAACTATATTATCTCTTTAAGAAGAGGTGTGGTGAAATCAATCTCGAAACTGAATAATTACAAATTCACTTTTATGAACCAAATTCTCGTATTATCTTTAATGGCAATAAGAAATGAAATAATTCCGTTAAGATATTCTTTTCTTTGTTTTTTTTTTTTTGAAGAACGATCATATTCACTCTCTCGTGTCGACAAATATTAACAGTAAACGAAAAGTATTATTCCCGACCTCATGAACACGACCCAGGAACTTAACGACCTTTGAACAGTATATTTTCATCCCTGACATCCAATTTACAATAGCTGTTGTAAATTCAAAACGAGAAACGCTTTTTCTCTGGGCAATTTAAATGGAAAAAACAATTTTCGAATTTGTAATTAATATTATTTTGAAGAGATAAAAAAAGAGATCTGTATCTAATTCGGAAGCCATGTTCAATTAGAAAAAAAGTTGAAACTAAATCATCGAGTGTTATTTTATCGATCATTAACACCATCATCCGGACGACCGTTAGTTCTTTTTATTTAGCAAGTCGTTAATTCGTTAACGAGCCAATGAACGGTGTTCCGATATTTCTCTAATGTTCTCCAAAGGTATATATCTTCCCGTTTCTACCTAATTCGCATATCCTAATACTCTTCAGCAAAAAAAGAAGAAAAAAAACGAGTTCAAAGATTGGCTTTCTCTATTCAATGTAGAGTGGCAAAATGTATCTTATAACTTATGCCCTGGTAAAGCTCACAATTTAAAGGCCGTCTGGCCTCTTGAGAAATCCGAGATGTATCTTTTCTCGAGCCTCAAACAACATTGCTTAATCGCTTATACCAAGAGGGACAAATTTTTTTTTTTGGTAAATTTTTTACCATCTTTCTGGTATATACTTTTTTTCAATTGTTATAATTATTTCTAGTGTTTATTAACGAGAAAAGAAAACTTGAATTAATTTAATTGATTCGCTAAATGACTATTAGTTTGCAGTTGCTGCGTCAACGGTAAATATAATCCAAGTCTTAATCAGAAAGGAGAGGTAAAATTTCGTCGAAGGTAAATACATTATCACGTGTCTTACGTTTCAGTATAAACTGTTTACATCTTCAAGTCTCTCGCATTGTGTGCACGTAAAGAACGTCTCTTATCTGAACGAGATGAGACTTAATGAAATTAGACGCTCATTAAGTAAGCACAATCAATAGATTGTATGGGAATGTAATTCTTGGAGTTCTACCAAAGCGGTACTTTTATGATTCAAAAAAATCCAACCAGGTGCTCCATGAGATTATTAAACAGTAACAATTTTAAATTTTTCAATTTGGCAATATTATTCGTAACTGAAGAAATTTTTTTCTTCCAAAAATTCAATCTACAAATATTCTGCCTTAGGTCAACTTAATAAGAAAGGAAAAGCAAGCAAAAGTAAATTAATGGTACAGATGTTGAAGATAAACAAATTTTAACATGAACTACAAGAGAGCGTTGCGACAGGAAGTGCTTAAAATAATGTTTCACGCGTTAGTAAAGCATCATAATCGATTTTTTTCTTAACTTAATTTATTTCATCTTTCATATCCACCTCAAAATTACCAATAACTTGTATTTCATTTCCATCAAAGTACAAATTTTACATATTCTCATAACCATCCAAGTGCTAAGTAAACGAATTTTACAAACCATAAATTGCCATAAATTTTAAATTTCCCGTTGAGTAAATACTACATCAACAAAAGACATTTCGCAAAGAACAATGAGAAGAAGAGTAAGAAGAAAAATTACCAACCCATCAAAAATGCGCAAAATATATTCAGAATTATTTCAAAAATGGAGAGAACTATAAACAAAAAGGCATGGGGGACATAATTAAAAGTTTCCTTCCATCAATGGGGTCATGAAAAATTATAAAAATCGTGAAACATTAAGATATGATTATGTGATAAACCTATATCTTAAAGACAATGCAGTAATTAATCATTAAAATTCATTCTATTAATAGTAGACCTTAGCATACAAAGTTTTTCTTTGAAAAACCTTTGACATTGGCTATTCTCAAGAATTTCCAAACACGGATGTAACATCCAAACTGGAATACATTATTTAAATATTAAGAAGCCAAAAACAAAAAAAATATTAAGAAACCCAAAAAGAAAGGTACTAATTTAGTACCAATTTTGGCACTAAATCGTAATTTGGTTCTATTTTAATACCGAAATCAGCTCTAATTTAGAACATTTTTTTGTCACCAATCTACAGATTGGTGACTTTGGGAAAATTTCCACACTATGGCAAATGTAATTGGAATGTAATTGGAATGTAAGTCTATTTGAAAAATATATGTGCAATTTGAACCTTGAACTTTGATCGGCGTGTATTCAAAATCATTGCGAGTCAGTGATCTGTGTATTGCGTGTGTATGCAAGAGTTCAGGGTGGTTCAGCTTGGTGAAACAATCGAGTTCCACAAGCGTAAAGGAAGGACTAAAGAAGAAATGCATATCCTAGAAGGGGGTATGTATCGTGAATCGCAATCTGCTTCTTCAAGGTTGATTCAACTCGATCTCGTTGGCAAGTCAAGCATCACTTTGATCCGACTCACGCAAACCTTCGTGTGAGATCTAAGGTACTTACAGATACCATTTTCTAACTTCAATTGCATCGAATGCATTATGCAAAATCATCCTCCGGCGAAACGAAGGACTTAATACAGATATATACGCGGAAACAGTTGCAATCCAAAAGGGAATCATTTTTTTACACACATATACAATGTTAAAAACAATATTTCTTTCATTATTTAAAATAGTGGGAAAAAATTCAAATTACTGTCCATAATTTTGCATTTCAAATAAGATGCGGGTCTGATTTATCCCAAAAGATGAATTTCGCAATGGCGATGAATAAAATCTAAATAGGCAAAGTAAAAGTAATAAATGTCTTACAGCATTATTCCCATCATTTTGCGCAGTGGGATCATCATCTTGTTCATTATCTCCATACTCGTAGTCCTGCTCGGAACTTTTTGACGTCACGTTTAAAATTTCAGGAACAATTTTAATTTCACCATTTGTGGGATTATTATCAGAAATGTTCGGTTTCACAGTTGTTATATCATCACCGCTAATTGTCACAAAATCCAAATCAATTTTGGTGTAATTTTTTGGCTCGTACTTTAGATTTCCATAGGCGTCGCGTTTAAGATACTTTTCAATTTCGATATTACGGTAATCACGTCGTATCTCATTTTTGGGTGTTGTTGGATCATTGGATGTGAGACGTCGAATGATGTCATCATACCTTTTCAACGAGGGCTTAACGTCATTGTCGTAAAAATCGTTTGTGGTTGGAAATTCTTGGGAATTTTTCCCATTAGTCTCAGAGGAATTTTCTTCGTTTGACAAATCTGTGTTGAAATAATTTTTCCCTTTTGGAGAAAATTTCCTATCTTTGGAATACTTTCGTTCTTTAGGGTGTCTTCCTTCTTCTTTGATGTATGAATCATCATTGTAATCTGAATTATCATCATTATCGTCAAAATTATCGTTTTCTTCTTCTTCATCATCGAAGAGATCATCCAAAGCTTCCTCATAATCGTGCCGAGTACCGTTCAGTTTGAGTGTCTTCTTTTTGCCAATTCTGAAAACATCATCGACGTCATCATCATGAAACCTGTTTCGCGAGTTGCTCCTGTAACCGAATTTTCGTCTACGATCTCTCCTGTCGTCCTTGCGAATCGAGTTTTTGAACTTCCAATCCCACCTCGACTCTGGACGACCATTGTCATCATTTTCGTAATCCATTCGATGTTTGCGGGAATTTCTTCTAATTGAATAGAAATCATTTTCCGTATCGTCGTCGTCATCATATCGAGTCAACTTTTCATAATCGTCATAATAATCTGTCTCGTTATCATCATCATCGTCATATTCCCAAGGACCCTTACGATGGGTCCTGTCTCTACTTGGTCGAATTCTATGATTTCGTTCTCTAATTCCGTAGTGGGACTTTCGACGTCTGTTGGAGAATTTTAAGACTTTGTCACGATAATAGGGCAAGTGATGGGAATCGTATCTGTCACGATGACCCTTTAAGTAGCTTCTAGAATACAATTGCGAATGGTAATCATTTTCTGATTCGTCATCAGCATCCTCATAGTCTTCATCATCTCTCCATGATCTTGGATAATGATGCCATCGTGAATTTGACGATGATGGCGACTCGTGCCTGTGTCTGTGACGATGGACCACTTGAGTGTCATCCTGATGATGTCTACCGTCAACAAGCAAAACTCCCACGAGCACCAGGCAAAACAATTGCCCCGTTAACACCGTTCGATCTCTCGACATATCTTCAGTTCGTCTTGACGACCTCTAATCCGCACACACCTTACATCATCCCGGTCCTTGCGCTTTCCTTTGTTCTAAATGATTCAATCGTCATTTTTGATAATGCGTGATGCAATAATGATTTTTCGAAAAACTAAATCTCCATAAGAAAATAGGAAACGTTAAAATAGTGAAATTAAATGAAGAGTAAAACTAAACAGAGAAAAAGTATCTTTACTTCTTTTGAAGAAGAAGATTCTGAATATGAATCTAAACTGCCGAGTCTTCCTTTTTGGTAAACTGAACCGGAATAATAAGGTTTTTAAAAAAAATTTAATTATTTTAGAAAGTGTCACTTTCGCAAAAAATAAAAAATTTCTTATTCGATCGATTATAATGTCGAACAGTTGTTAAATGTAAATGAACTTCGAATTTAATCGTTTCCTGTTTTCTAGGACATTATTTACATTGAAAATTACACTCGTGTTAAAAATAAACAAATCCACTTGTACTATATTTCTCAATAAATATTAATAATTATTAACATTTCTTTATATTAATATAAACTAATTTCTATTAATCTTTACTAAACAAAATATTTACAAAATTAAAAAAACGTAATAATTAGGATTACTTATAATTATAATTGTAAAAATTATTGAAAGGATTATTTAAAAAATTAAAAAAACGTAATAATTAGGATTATTTATAACCTATATTTATTATATTATATTTATTATAATAATAATTGTCAATAAATAAATAAATATTTATTATGATTATAAATAATGCTAATTATTACGTTTAAAAAAAGGAATTAAATATAAAGTATAAATATGTCAAAATTAATAGTCAAATATAAAAAAAAAATGTTGAATATTAAAGAAAAATCATTATTACTATTATTTATAATTATAATTATAAAATATTCATAATTTCATATTCATAAAATTTAACAAATATAATAAATTGTGTTATTTTAAAGAGTTTTTTTTAACTTCTTGTGTCTTTTACAGACAATATTTATTTATTATGAATAATAATAATTTCATTTATTATAAATAATCCTAATTATCATGTATTTTAATTTTTTTAATTAAAATCAAAAATAAAATATTCTAAAAAATAAAATTTAACAAATTTAATAAATATTTTAATGATTTTCTATCCGATTCGATTTTCTATCCTAAATCAGAAAAGAAACTGTTTTTTTTTTTAATTAAAAATGAATTTTATCAATTAAAAATCGAAAGTAATTTCGATTATCATTATTGCATCACTAATTACCTGTGCAATGCACTGTTCTGTAAACCACCTTTCAGGTGAACATAATAGCGAGTGAATCAAGATTTATCTCTCCAGGCGTGATACTCGCTTCCTTCATTTATTATTAATGATCGGAGCATTTAATGCTCAACACAACACTGAAATATTTTCTTTTTATCACTTTATGAAGACAAAAAAAAATCTTATCGTAAATTTGGACCGAAAATTGGGTTTTGAATGACAATATTCAGTAGATTATGTTATCGCGTAATCGATCGCACGTGTTTCACTATCCACGTGTAGCGGTGAAATAAACACTCAATGATATCAACAAAATTCAATATTCAAAAATTGAATAATTTAAATTATTCATTTGGAAAATTCTTCCAATTTTTTTCTACAATAAAAAAGTATTTCTATTTTTCATCGTGAAAAATAAATATCGATTATTTTTCTCGAAAGGATTTCGAGAAAGTTGGAGAGGAAGAAATATTTTCTTCTACTCTTTCATTGAGAGTAATTGTTTTGTTATATGTATTTTTTTGTTTTTTTTGAAATTTGA